>OOFC01050836.1:14641-27893 GCA_900323345.1 Pseudochromis fuscus | reverse complement strand
TGAGCACACCTGTCTATAAACCAAATAAACCATTATTACATTTTGGGTTTTATTAGAATTTTTTATTACATTTCAGGCTTTTTTTCACTTTTGTTACATTATCAACCAGTTATTACATTTCAGGTTTTCTTACTTTAAAAAAAAAAAAACAAAAACCTGAAAACCCACAATAAATATAAATATAAAACGTTTTAAAACAGCTAAAAAGTAATAAAGAAGATTTAACACTCCATCCATTTAGTTTTATTATTCAACTGGATAAAAAGCTGAATTTCAGAATAAATGTCCTTAATGAGCGTAACATAAAATATACATAAATCGATGAAGATGATAATAAAGAATTAGGTTTTCATTGTTCTTTAGTGAACAATGAAACAACGACTTTTTTATTGCAACTTCAGTTTTTGTGAAGATATTGGTCTTAAAAAAATCTCGATGACTCAGATCCAACATGAGGAGATTCTGTCACTTATATATGATGTGTATATAACTCATATATGATGTCTACATATGCATGTTTTTGGATTATCTAACATTCTCGTTACTCCTACATTTACATTTATATTTAGTTACATTTATGTTACGTTTCTGCCATCAGGTCGTTTGGGCCCCATGGTGACCTGCACCCTCAAACTGGGCATCTCCATCCTGAATGGAGGCAACGTGCAAGTTCAGCAGGTCGGATCGATCACCATCAACACCCAGTTTATCATTAAACTGTAGCCAGAAGATTTTTAACACTTTTCTCTTGTTGCAGAAAATGCTGGATTACTTGAAAGAAAAAAGAGATGCAGGCTTTTTCAAGAGTCTCTCGGGACTGATGCAGTCTTGCAGGTATGCACCATGAAGTTATCCACGCTGCAGAGAAATAAGCTTCAGCTGCTACATGTTTGACTTTGGAGTTTGCTTCTGTTAGCGTCCTGGACTTGAATGCATTTGAGAGGCAGAACAAAGCAGAAGGACTTGGCATGGTGACAGAGGAAGGTTCAAGTAAGTGAGGAGATGTTTTATTACATGTATTTTGAGATAATTCAACTTTTTCTTTCTTCTTTGCTCCATATTTGTTAAAAACAGTTTTCTCTTGAGTTTCAGTAGATGCTCAGTGTTGAAGCACCAGATAATCCTCCTGATTACAAAACAACACACGACCCCTTTCGCCCTCTCTCTAAACTAATGCTGAACCATGACAACTGTGTACCGTCAGTGTGTATTCGAAGCTGTTAGTACATGTTAGTCTGATTATTGGTTTCTGTATGGCCTTTGAAACAATCAAAATTTCATTGCTACCAATGTGAATTTTGATGAGTAGAAATAGTTTGTTGCTTGTGCTGAAGTCTCGGAGTTACTGAAGTCGTCAGTGTGATGTCTTTAATGTTTTCTGTAACATATGGGAGGTAGTGAAGTAACGTCTCTCTTTGTTTTTCTGATATCAGGTTGTTTAGGTCTTAGAGGACATGGTCCAGCATTAAAACCAGAGCGATCATCTCTCACATCAAACTATGTCTTCAGTCTTTTCATCATCCAGTTCTCTGCTGAACATTTCCACTGAGTTCTGTGTTTAACAATTCACTCTTACTTACTCGTGTCCCTGTTACTGATGAACTTTTCACCAGATTTGATACTCATCTCGTGAGATAAGACGTAGATACAACCCAGGCCTCTACAATCATTTCCCCTCCGTCTGAGACGATTTTCTTTTTAACTGCATGTCTTTGTTTTTCACTCGTAGCTGATATGTTCATATCTCTTTGTATTGTAACTCAATGTCCTCTCTTTTTGCTTATGTCTTCGTGTATTGTTTGTCTCCTTCCTCTCATTTTTTTTAAAAAAAACCATCGATGGCAGTCCACACTAAGCGGGGTAAATAGCTAATTTAGATCATCCTGATATGGCTATGCTTCCACCCTGAATGTCCCCTCCATATCTGTGGTCCATACTCCTGCTTTATTTGGTGCCCAGCCTCCTCTCCCCAGACATCTGCAGGGAGACACCGTGCATGCTGATTGTCAGAGTACACAGAAAGTGGATCTCCAGGATCCATTGCTTGTCCTTTTGTGTGACATTTGTTCCCATCCCCTTCATCACGTTAACATTTACTAATGCAAATCCTCTTACTGATGCTCAAATATGTCAATCTAAGGCTATCAGTGCCACTTCCCAAGGGTTTGACTGAAGGTCTGTGGACTCGTCCACAGCCTAAGCAAAGCTTTGTCTTGCTTTGGAGTTGGGGCCTATTTCACAAAGCTGGTTCTGATAAAACATGTCTAACTTTCACATGGTTTTTTATCTGCTCACCGAAATGTATCCCACTCATTTTGTGCAGCTCTGTTGACTGAATTACCAGGTTAATTTGTAAAGTGAATTATTGAACCATTGTCTGCTGTTTCTGTCTGAAATGATACGCTTCGTCAGGCCCGATCCCGGCCTACATGTGAAAGTTATCAGGCTTCCCCCAGCTTCTGGAAATGTCCTCGCGTTTCACTGTTATTTGATATCAGAGCATTTACCCAAAAAAACCCAAAAAAGCACTTTGGATTCAGCTTTGAACCTGCAATCTAAAGGCTCTGGACTTCAAAAATGTTTTAAACATAAAACCTGTCCTGCTTGCTTCATATTAATTGCTTTTGAGGAGAGTTTGGCCTAAAATTAAACCTCCTCGCTGTAAGCAAATAAGGACACTTCCTGTGGGGTTTCAGCTGTATTCAACAGTGTCTGTTCTCTCAAGGCTCCAAGGTGCTGCAGAACGATGAGTTCACTAAAGATCTGTTCCGGTTTTTGCAACTTCTGTGTGAGGGCCACAATGGAGGTGAGGCAGCATGTTAAAATCCTTATCGTCAAAGACTCGTATTTAATTGATGGGAATGTGAATGAGTGAATATTTCTGTCTCTGTCAGATTTCCAGAACTTCCTGAGAACCCAGACTGGAAACACCACCACAGTCAACATCATCATCAGCACTGTGGACTATCTGCTCCGTCTTCAGGTGTGTCCATCGCTCCCATCGTTGTTATTGTGTTGTTGTTCATTTACTGATGTGATCCCCCTCTTCAGGAATCCATCAGTGACTTCTACTGGTACTACTCCGGCAAAGACGTCATTGATGAAACTGGGAAACTCAACTTCTCCAAAGCTTTATCTGTAGCCAAGCAAATATTCAACTCCCTCACTGAGTACATTCAGGTAAGAAGCCTCAGATCCCTCAGTCAACACTCTGCAAAGTAAAGACTGTTTTACTTTCATCAGATATCTCATGATGTGTGTTATTTCCCCCTCTTCCCTCCAGGGCCCGTGTATTGGGAACCAGCAGAGTTTAGCTCACAGCAGACTGTGGGATGCAGTTGTGGGTTTTTTGCACGTGTTTGCAAACATGCAGATGAAGCTTTCACAGGTACGACAAACCAACCTCATGTTTCTTTTGATTGACATTTCTCAACAGTGTTACAGATTTGATCATTTATGTCTTCATATACAATAAGTACGTCACATGGCTACAAGCTAATGTGTATGAAACAGGAAATATGAGTCATCATAAGTAGAAAACACTCGGAGAGGACAACTCTTCGTACGGACATTATCCTTATCTGACCTCCCCTGAATTGTCTCAGATTGTAGACGACATCATTGTGGATGTTTGTAGATGTTCACATTTAATAAGATGTGACCGAGTTATACATCTTACCCAAAGATCATTTTACTGTTTTTAGTTTGCACCTTCTTCTTCTTCTTCTTCCTCCTCTTCTTCCTCCTTTTCCTCTTCCCCCTCCTCTTCTTCCTCTTCTTCCTCTTCTTCTTTCTCCTCTTCTTGCTGCTGCTTCTTCTTCTTCCTCTTCCTTCTCTTCTTCCTCCTCTTCGTCTTCTTCCTCCTCCTCTTCTTTCTCTTCTTCCTCTTCCTCTGTGACTCATACATGTGGTGATTGTGTTTTACTGCCCCCTACTGGTTCTCTGTTGCAATTGTCTTAAACAAATATGGGTTCTATTGGATTTCAAACTTGTTTCAGACAGGATTTGATCCTTGATCAAATCTGTTTAGTAGTTTTTCAATAATGTTATTAACAGAGAAACAACCCCCCCCTTGGTGAAGTAACTATTACAGTGTAAACAACTGTGACTATGCAGGTGTGTAGTTATGTGCATCAAAAAACAAAGCTCAAAAGCTCAAAGCAATTATTACATTGTAATTGTTCTAGTTTAATTATCTGTATATTTAAAAATATGTGTTGTATCCACATTGTCATTTGAAGTTGCATGTTGTTCAAACTTTTACTAATTGGTGGTTTGAAAGGATGAAAAATTAAACAATGTGATGATGTTTCTCATGAAAACTCTCATCCAAACGAAACTTCTTGCAGGATGCCAGTCAGATCGAGCTGTTGAAGGAGCTGATGGACCTACAGAAGGACATGGTTGTCATGTTGCTGTCTCTGCTCGAGGGTAAGAAGATGAAACTGTCACTGAACACACACAAGCTGAGACAGATGCAGTAGACATCTTGTTTGTATAGACAGTTTGTGTAATTACTCAGATTGATGTGCCCCCCCTACAGGTAATGTGGTGAATGGAACAATTGGAAAGCAGATGGTTGACACACTGGTGGAGTCTTCTAACAACGTGGAGATGATTCTCAAGTTCTTCGACATGTTCCTCAAGTTAAAGGATCTCACAACCTCCGACAATTTCAGGGAGTACGACCCTGAGTGTAAGGGCATTATCTCAAAGAAGGAGTTCCAGAAGTCCATGGAGAGCCAGAAGCAGTACAACCAGTCGGAGATCGAGTTCTTGCTCTCGTGTGCCGAGGCCGACGAGAACGACATGTTCAATTACAAGGAGTTCGTGGAGCGATTCCACGAGCCGGCCAAAGACATCGGCTTCAACGTGGCGGTGCTGCTGACCAACCTGGCTGAACACATGCCCCACGACTCCCGGCTCTCCACCTTCTTAGATCTGGCCGAGAGCGTCCTCAGCTACTTTGAGCCGTACCTGGGTCGCATTGAAATCATGGGCAGCGCGAAGCGAATCGAGAGGGTGTACTTTGAGATCAGCGAGTCGAGCCGCGAGCAGTGGGAGAAGCCGCAGGTCAAAGAATCCAAGCGTCAGTTCATCTTTGACGTGGTGAACGAGGGCGGGGAGAGCGAGAAGATGGAGATGTTTGTCAATTTCTGCGAGGACACCATTTTTGAGATGCAGTTGGCGTCGCAGATCTCCGAGCCGGACGTGGTTGAACAGCCCGAGGAGGAGGAAGAGGAGGACGGACACAGCCTCCTGGACGAGCTGGCCGGAGAGGAAGAGGGCGCCCTGGAGTCGGCCTCGGCCTTCACCACCGCCTGTCGCTCAGTCAAGAAGAAGATCGCGCACGTCCGCCAAATCTTCTCCGTTAAAAACGTCCGCAAGCAGTTCAAGAAAATCAAGAAGCTGAGCATCAGGGAGATCATCACAGGCTTCTTCGCCTTCTTCTGGATGCTCTTCACCGGCTTCTTCAAGGGAATCTACAGCCTCATCTTCGGTTTCTTCCACGTCATCTGGTCCTCCATGTTCGGCGGCGGTCTGGTCGAGGGAGCCAAGAACATGAAGGTGACGGACATCCTCGGGAACATGCCCGACCCGACTCAGTTTGGTATCCATGGAGATGCGGTGGAAGGGGAGAAAGTGGAGGCTATAGAGTCGTCAGGAAGTTTGGACACGGCCATGGCGCCGGCGGGGGACATCGCGGAGGTGGACATGATGCTGGAGATGCTAACGGCGCCTAAAAAAGAAGGAGGGAAACACGTGGAGCCGGGTCTGGGTGACGTGTCTGAGCTGAGCGCCGACTCCTCAGCCGCTGATCACAAGAAGGTCACAAACCAGAAACATCACAAACTTTTAACACATAGGATAAAACATGAGTCCATTCAGTCTCTTATCTCCTGGAAATGTGTTTGACTTGTTGCAGAAAGCTGCTGCCAAGCCCGTCGAAGCCCCTGAGAGCGAACCAGAGAAAGCAGAGTGAGTAACTTAGTGAGAGGAAAATGATCATCATACAAAGTGAAATGAACTTCAGAGTAAAACATGTGTGACCAACAGCACAGAGAACCAGGAGAAGGAGGACAAACCAAAGGAGGAGGAGGCGAAGGAGCCGGTGGCAGAGGAGAAACCCAAGACCAGATCGAGTCAACCCAAAGAGTCGTCGCCTGCCTTCATGTCGAGCATCTTCGCTGTTCTCGACGTTTATCTGACCAAGATGCTGGTGAGCTGGAAAAATCTTCACTCTTCTGGTTCCATGATGTTTTGAAGACTAATCCTGTGTTGTTGTCTCGTCAGTTTAAAATCCGATTGTCTTACCATTATTTAAACCTTGCAGAACTACCTGGCTCGTAACTTCTACAACCTCCGTTTCCTGGCTCTGTTTGTGTGCTTCGCCATCAACTTCATCCTGCTCTTCTATAAGGTAACTACAGTTCAGCTTCAACCCAGAACTAGTGCAAAGTTTTAACAAAAATGTGCAGAAAATTCAAAAACAAATGTCAAATAATGTGCATTTCTGTTGAGAGTTGGAGTCAGATCTTCTTCTCAGTGATCTGTTGAAAATATTTCATCATCAAGTTGATATTAGGCTTCAAAAAGAGGGAGATGTAGGGGCGTGGTTAGCTTGATTGACAGGTCTGGTCTCCAATGAAACAAACCTAGACACCAATCTCATAAACATTGGACAGTGTCCTAGGGTTCAAAGGTCAGAACCACTCCCTCAATCTTCTCTTTAAGTCCAAATATGGTCAATTCTAGCTCCAAATAACCAACATGGCGTCGAGGTAAATCACTGCAGCACAACACGTGGTCCACACCGTCCATGTTTTTCTCTGTAGGTCACTGGTGAAGCTGAAGAAGAAGAGATCGATGATGAAAACCGCTGGGGCGGCGACGAGGAGGACGATGAGAACACGCTCTTCGACATGGATGAGTTCGTGCTTCAGGAGAGCACCGGCTACATGTTACCAACCCTCCGCTTCCTGGCCGTCTTCCACACCGTCATCTCCCTCGTCTGTCTGGTCGGCTACTACTGTCTGAAGGTCGGGATGTTTATTCATGACGCCGTTGCCGTCTCAGCAGCGCCTCTTCACTCAGAGTTTATTCACCGGTTAATATTCTGCTTTTAGGTTCCTTTGGTGGTTTTCAAGAGGGAGAAGGAGATCGCCAGGAAGCTTGAATTTGATGGTCTGTACATCACCGAGCAGCCGTCTGATGATGACATCAAAGGCCAGTGGGACCGACTGGTCATCAACACCCCGTGAGTCAGGGTATTTTTTTTTACCTACATTGTGAAGATGGATCGAGATGAACTAGAAACCACCCAGAGGACAAACCTGATGCTATAGACTGAACACTGCTGCCCTCTTGTGGTGAAATACAAACACTATCTTCTTACATTTGCTCATAGTAACAAGAATCTTTCAAAATTTTGGCATTTTTTCATCCTCTGATCTCACCCAGAATTTAAATATGAGATGTGAGATCTTGCTAACAAACAAATCAAATAAAAAAATAAAAATAAAGCTCAGGAGCATCTCTACAATAAGTGAGTCTGACTTGATTTGAAGGTTTTACATTGAAGCTGGAGGTTGGGATCATTTGCTCCATGTTGTTGTTTACACTTCAGATATGAGAAAGAAAAGTCTGTATCTAAACACTAACTAACTTCAGGTGAACAGTGTCATGTTTGTTTTTTTACTTCCTGTTGCAGATCGTTCCCAAACAACTACTGGGACAAGTTCATCAAACGCAAGGTGACACATCCTCCATGTTACTCTGATCTTTTGATAGATACTCAGTAGAGTTAGATCTCTGCCATGAAATCTACCAGGAAATAAGTGATGTCATAAACACTAATCATCCTCATATAAACTCCATGTAACAGACTCCATATTGTAACGAGAGGTTGACTTCTTCTTTCTCTCTGCTGTGCTCCCTCTGCAGGTCATCAACAAATATGGCGACATGTATGGCGCTGAACGCATCGCTGAGCTGTTAGGCCTGGACAAGAGCGCGCTGGACTTTGACCCCACAGTGGAGACGGTGGAGAAGGAGGCGTCCCTGCTGTCCTGGTGAGACCTCAACCCTGTTTTCTCCCTCTCACTGTTTAAGACTCGAGAGGCTGGTGTTTGTTTGATCACCCAGAGGTTTTCACTCAAGGCTGAAACCATCATCTGACCCGAACAAATACAATTAAAATGTAAACTCATAGAATCAAGTATCTCAGCTCTTTATAATTAGTCAGTGTAAGTATCTACTGATCAGTATTATAATCCTACATGTTTATATACTCATGTAGCTGATGCTTAGCAACATTTCCTGTAAATTAATATTTTGTTTCCTTGTCAACAGGTTGAGCTCCATTGATACAAAGTACCACATCTGGAAAATGGGTGTTGTTCTGACCGACAATGTAAGTTCATGTCATGTGCATCAGTGTTTACATCACAACCATCAGCTGAGTCTGGATCCAGATTTTTTTATTATTTACTTACCTGAAGTGGAGGCTGAAGGTTTGAACACTGCATCAATTTTAGACGTGTCCGATCTGTCCCTCTCTGTCTCCTGCAGTCCTTCCTGTATCTGATCTGGTACACCCTCATGTCCATTTTTGGACACTTCAACAACTTCTTCTTCGCTGCTCACCTGCTGGACATCGCCATGGGCTTCAAGACCCTTCGCACCATCCTGTCGTCCGTCACTCACAACGGCAAGCAGGTCAGTGTTTGGACCAGCAGAGGGAGCCAGAGGACTAATAAGAAAAGCAGTGATCACTCCACACTCACCTCCTCCAACGATCAGGACGGGGGGGTGGTTAAAGAAATAATAAATCTCCTTAAATTTAGACAGCTTTAAACTTTAACTCAGTCTTAAATTACTTCATGTTTATTAAAATCCTGTTTCTTTAAATAACTAAATGTGGTTTGTCACGGATAAAAAGAAACAAACAACCAGCATCTTGTTTCTTACACAACTTTAACATAATCCAATCAACACATCACCTTCTGGACTGACTTTAGAGATCGTCTGACATCCAGATCACAGGATATTTAGAAACAAACAAGTCACGAGAATAAAGTTAATAACTTCAAATTTAAAAAAGTGAAGGCCAAAGATATTTGGTGTTTTATTTTTGTGGATGTGGCGTCACTGACTCAAGGCTTTTTGTATTTTTACTCTTGTTGTCATGTCACCCAGTGAAACTAAAAATCATTTTATATAACATCTGAAACACAAGATAAATAAAAACTGTTCAGGAAAAAGTCCAACAGATCGATGCTATGTATTAATATTGACTGAAGATTTATTCAAAAGTTGTAGCAACGTTAGAATAAAAATGTATATATAAAAATATAGTAAAATTATTGGATTAAATGAGGAGATCATCTAGTTCCCTTCACATTATAATGAAATCTGAATACATCTGAAAATCCTCATTCCTGCTGCAGCCGCCTTGAACACGCTGCAGGAGTTTTGTGCTTCATCAAACAACAACAACAACAACTGCACTTTGATCCAGGAAACAGTCGTCACGTCCACATTTAACCCAGAGAAGACAGAAGTGATGTGTGAAGGTTTGTTGTGTGGTTGTTTCCCTGCAGCTGGTGCTGACAGTGGGTCTGCTGGCCGTGGTGGTTTATCTCTACACCGTGGTGGCCTTCAACTTCTTCAGAAAGTTCTACAATAAGAGCGAGGACGAGGACGAGCCCGACATGAAGTGCGACGACATGATGACGGTACTGACCAGCGCAGACGTCTATTTTTAAAATTTAATCTGTCAAGTTTCTCAAGGACTGAAGATGTTTGAGGCTTTTCTCTCTGATGATGAACGTCTGCAGCTGCTGAGATCTTTAGCATCATATCTAGAAGCTGTTTGTATTTGTTGCATCCTTTACTAAGACAGTGTTGGTGTGATGCATGGTGGGTATTAGACATTATATATGTACAGTACTGAAAGAGTTTGAAGAGAACTAAAAATTACAAAGTAACCCTCTAAATAACCTTTCATCCAGCTGCTTTTAATCCACTTCCCTTCTTTGTGTGTTTGTGTAGTGCTACTTGTTCCACATGTACGTGGGCGTGAGAGCTGGAGGAGGCATCGGAGACGAGTTGGAGGACCCAGCTGGAGATCCATACGAACTCTACCGCATCCTGTTCGACATCACCTTCTTCTTCTTCGTCATCGTCATCCTGCTGGCCATCATCCAGGGTTCGCACAGTTCAGACACAGACCCTTTGTGTTATGTGGAGTATGATACAGGCTCTGATGGACTCTTCTGACTCTCTACAGGTTTGATCATTGATGCCTTTGGTGAGCTGAGAGACCAGCAGGAGCAGGTGAAGGAGGACATGGAGGTAAGATCCACATCCAGATCCAGCAGCAACCATAATCTCTACCAGTAATCTCCTCAGTCACACCATCATCTCCTCTACTTCCTGTTTCAGACCAAATGCTTCATCTGTGGCATTGGGAACGATTACTTTGACCGGACGCCTCACGGGTTTGAAACCCACACCTTACAAGAACACAACCTCGCCAACTACCTGTGAGCGAAGCTGCAAACCTCACAAACATCCCAGGTTTGAAATTCTTCTCCTGAGTAGTGACGACATTTTTCACCCGTGTGCAGGTTCTTCCTGATGTACCTGATCAACAAGGACGAGACTGAACACACGGGACAGGTACGTGAGCTTCAGACGTTCACAGTAGTTGGTCCATGTGTCCAGTCTAACACCAGGAGGGTTAGCGGCTAACTTCAGTAGGTTTTACTTGTGCAACATATCAACCCACTTGAGATGTTGCATAAGTGCACGGCTTCGCAGGAGGAAGAAGCAATGCGTGGGTTTGCTTTGACTTTTTTTGAGATTAACTGGTTATTGTTGTTCACCTGAGATTCAAGTGCTTTTTATTTCAGGCACATTTACACGTCTTATGTCACAAATTAAGCCTTTCACACCCGAGCCTCCACATTTCCAACTGGACTTTTTATGCTTATTTTGATTTCAAATTTAACATAAAAAAATCTAACATCCATGTGCAGCTGCAGTGTTTTTGTTCACTAAAACTCTAAAATCTAAATCTGTTATCACACTCTTTACACGTAGTATATAGTAAACCAGCTGTTTTCCTGGCTTCTGGGAGACGCTGGTGAAATTACCGTAATGACACCATATTCACTGTAATCCAAAGATGCATGTGCAGACCTGTCACTGATGTCACTCTTGGATTTAAAGGGTTAAGCAAAACAAAGCTGGAGTCCCTCAAAGCTGCACCACACCAATGTTTGTTGATAAGTCACAAAAAGAGACATTTCATTGTCAGAATCGAGGACATGTTTGACTGACAGTCCTCCCTCCTGCAGGAGTCCTATGTGTGGAAGATGTACCAGGAGAGATGCTGGGACTTCTTCCCGACTGGAGACTGCTTCCGTAAACAGTACGAGGACCAGCTGGGTTAGAGCGGGCAGCTTCCTGTGGTGCCCCCTACACCCCCCTCTCTCTCTCTGTCTCTTTAACTTTCCTTCTACCTGAACCAGACACTGACTTCACCCTGTTACCAGAACCTGAACACACGACGTCACGCTGTCAAAATACGTGAAGAAGAGAAACAAAACAATCCTTTTTCAATCCTGATAAAAACACCGACGATATCGAGACTTGCGACTGATGTGTGGACGTTTGGGGTTTGTGCATTCGAGTCCTCTCCCTGAGAATATTCACCTGCCACGACGCCTCTTTTATGCAAACTCTTCTTTTAAATTCACATTGCCTTTTCACTTGCTTAACCCCCAACCTGTTGCACAATTTGTTGTGTGTAGACATCTGAGACGTGAAGGGTTACAGCATGACAACTGAATGTCTGAATATGCACAATTTCTAGATTAACGCCAGGATGTTAGTGACACTTACTACTAAGAAAACAAACTGAATGGACGTGTGCTGCTAGTATTGATCCAGTGAACGTGAAGTGAAATGAGTGAGACCTGATCTGCCTTTTGAAGCTGGTTCAAATCTGTCTGATGAAATGAAGATGGTTCTTCCAGGACCGGAGACGAATCACTTTAGGTGTTTATCAAGTGCCGACGTGCCTTATGAGAAACTATGCAAACAAAAAAAAAAATCATTTTTGTCCCTCCTGACACAAGCAGTGCTGTAGTTCTGGATTAGTTACAAGCAGATTTAGGTCAAGCTAGTTTTGTGGCTTTTAAATTTAAAGAAAAAAGAAACAAAAAAAGAAACATTTGTTGTATAAAATCTAGATGATCCTTGTGTAAATGTTGCTTAGTTTGGTTTTGTTCCTAAACTGTGGTGTCCTGCCCGCCTGCACTTCTTTCCACAGTAGAAGAACCACAACAGAGAGAGAGAGGATTGATGAACAAAAACTCGGTTCAAGGATTTATTGACGACAAAATGGTTAAACTGCTATTGTATGGCCATTTGTATGTATGTAGTAGCTTTGGTAAAACTGCATTTCTTTTGATGAGGGGGAGGAAATGAATAAAGTAATTGACGCAATAAACTCCGTTGTGACCCGTTTCAGATTCTGTCCGTCCCGGTCGACGAGGACGCCGCCGTCCACGTCCTCAGTCAGAACAGAGAATTCTGTCTCTGAAACTGAGGGAACATTTTGACACTTTCTTGAAAACGTTCACGGTGTACTGTCCCACCTCCAGCATGACGGGGGGAAAAAACTCCCCACTACTTTTTTAACAAGAAAAACAACAGAGCCTAGAGTGGTAAAAAAAAAATTAAAAATTAATCATGTCCTTAAATGTTGTAAGTGGTGTTTTCCCGTTGGTCAGGAGATCATACTGTCCAGCCAGTCCTCCAAGTCCTCCTCTGTCATTTCCTGTTTGACAGACGCAGACTTCGGAGGTGTGACGTCTTTGTCTTTCACCTCCTCCATCTTCTCTTCTGTCGCCTTCGGTGGCACCTCCTTCACCACCTCCTCCTCCTCCTCACACACTACAGATGAAAGACAAACAAGATGGGAGAAATTTGAGTTCTGAAGATTGAGTCGAAGTTTGGAGTTTTTAAGTCCAGTTTTGAGTTTTTGTCTGAGCTCCTTCACAACTTTTCTGGTCATTTGAGTAAAGACTGCTTAGATTGGGAATTTTAGAAAACTGTTTTATGGCAGTGACGTATGTCAAAAAACATCCTAAAGTGGTATTTTGCAAAAAAAAAAAAAATAAAAAAAAAAAAAATCATAGTATACTATGTTGTCTGAAAAAAATATCCAGAAAATTCCAGC
>OOFC01050835.1:4195-18560 GCA_900323345.1 Pseudochromis fuscus | reverse complement strand
ATATATATATATATATATATATATATATATATATATATATATATATATACACACATACATATACATACATATATACGTACATACATATATACATACATATACATATACATACATATATATATATATGTGTGTATATATATGTATATATGTATATATATATATATATATGTGTATGTGTGTGTGTGTATATATATATATATATGTATGTATATATATGTATATATATGTATGTATATATATGTATATATGTGTGTGTGTATATATATATACACACATACATATATATATACACATATATATACACATATACACACACACATATATATATACACACATATACACATACATATATATACACACATATACACATATATATAAACTGAATTTTTACTATTCCTCTTCTTCTTTACTTCTCCTTCGTGTGGCTTTTATTTTATTTATCGCCCCAGGACTCTGCTCTGGCCTGGATGGTGGGTAGCTCCAGGCCATGTCTTTATGGTTGTGGGCTCCCTCCAGTCTAGGCCTGGCCTATCTTATTTGATAGCAGCGTACCATTTGGTGGTGCACTGCGGCTCCCTGTGGTGACGCCCCCCTGGGTTTTGTTTGCTCATCCTGGTGTGAGTGGCCGGTCATCGTTTTTAGCACACTGTTGGTCTAGCTTGTCTTCAACTGTTGGGGGTTGGGTTGGGGGAGGGGAGTTGGGGTATGTGTGTGAGTGTGCTACGTCATGTGACAACTGTTTTTAAATGTAAAGCACTTTGCGTTGCATTTTTCTTATGATGTATGAAAAGTCCTATAGAAATAAAGATTGATTGAACGAACACCTTGTGCTCCATCTATCATGTTAATTACAAAGCAAACACAGTTTTCCACCATGTGACAATCATGGATGAAACTCAGGAACATAAAACACAGTCCGTCAGAGCTCATGTTGTCTTTTCAAGGGTGGGAAGAGTAAATGGGATAAATCGGGGTTGGGCAGTTTAAGGCCGATACGCATCTCCATACAATGTCTCCAATAAGATATGTTCAAGAGGCAGCATCAGTCTATGAGTAGTATGTGTATACATGTGTATGGTCTGCACAGTGATAGAATACGTTTCTAGTAGACTAAATAGATCGATAAATGGTACAATAACAGCGCTTTAGTGCAATGGTAAAACGATATTTAAAAGGTTGTAGCAGAGCTCACCGAAAATGTTGGAGTGAGTTTTTAACGAGGCTCAAACTTGATGGATTAACAAAATATTTGAACTTTAAACAGCTAATTTATCTCCGGAAACAAACTGCTTTCTGTGACACCACGACAGTTATTCTGAAGATTACTGAAGATAAACTTTTCTTTCACCTGAACACCAGCTACACGGAGGAGGGACGACCCTCTGTAATGGAAACACTGCGAGCTAACACTGGGCTTCATCGTGAAACCTAAACGGATTAAAAACTAATTATGTACAACTCTAATCTCTAAAGAACTCACACAGCACGCGTCATAAACCACACACAACAGAAAACAACAGTTCTGTCACATTTAAATCGACAATAACAACTTTAAATAAACTTTTTTTAGCGGGGGCTAATTCGGCAGTGACTCACCTACGGGGCCGTTCGAGGAGAAATGTTTGAATGGGGCGCCTGCACGCGAGTGACGTCACCACACAGAACGAGTCCACACATGCGCAGAGTAAAAATACGGAAGGGGGGAAAATGTGAAAATTAATGGAGAAGTCCGAGTTTATATTATATATAGAGAGAGCAATATTACAAATAACCACTAGATGCTTCTAATTTGTAGTCGATTAAATGTATAATCTTCGTCCATGTTCTTCTTCTGAGGTTATTTGGGAGATGGCAAAAGATGAATTTGCTGCATTACCGCCACCAACAGTATGGCGTGTGGACCAGGAGGCCAAGTGGATTACAGAACAACAACAAGAGAAGGTGATCCATTCTTATGCAAATAACAGGCCGTGGGTTACAAAGGACATCAAAGACATTCTCCACACCAAGAAGAGGCCTTTCAGAGCTGGAGACAGGGAGGAGGTGAGAAACATCCAGAGGGAGATGAAAGCTAAGATCAGAGAGGCCAATGACAAGTACAGGAGGAAGCTGGAGAGGAAGCTCCAGCAGAACCACATGAAGGAGGTCTGGAGCAGCATGAAGACCATCACTGGCTTCAGACTAACAGGCAGCAGAGGTGTTGAAGGAGACCTGGACAGGGCCAATGAACTTAATCTGTTTTTTAACTGAATTGAGACAGTGGGCTCTGCTGCTGGCCATCACCCTTGGACTTATCTACAGCCATCACCTCCTCTTCACCCCCTGGCCTGCTTTTCCCTCCGCTTTCTAACACCTCCTCTTCTAGTGGAGGTGACACTCTCACCTCCACCGGCTCCCAGTCAATCCATCTGCTTCAACCTGATGACTCCACCCCTCCCCCCTCAGTGGCTATTTCTCTGTACACAGGTCTGTACTTAGCAAGAATGTACTTGCAAGTCGGACTCCGAAGTACGGACTTGCAAGAACGTGAGAACTC
This sequence comes from Pseudochromis fuscus, assembly GCA_900323345.1. NCBI lineage: Eukaryota > Metazoa > Chordata > Actinopteri > Pseudochromidae > Pseudochromis > Pseudochromis fuscus. Next base: position 16,024 of record OOFC01050835.1, on the reverse strand, counting down.
ATCGAGGCTAAAGTGCAATTGAAACACCAGCGTACTTGATGATGTCACATCTCCACTCGGCTGTGATTTTAATCTGTATTTATGTTAACGTTAAAGTCCACTTAAATACCTTCAAACATGAATTTTGCCTTCAGCCGAGCAGATTTGCACAGAAACAAATATAAATTTACACGGACACTGTTATACAATGACTTGTATCTCATGAACCACTGCAGAGAACCCTGTCAGAATTTTTAACAACTTAATTCTCACCTAAAAAACTCTTAAACCTACAGTCCGTTAAACAATGACGCTAATATTTCCAATTCATTACTGCGATCTCTAATACCCTGTTTAATCTGTGAGTGAATGTTTGTTTTCTTAATGGTTTATAATTTTAATGCACTTTACATTTTACCAAAGAAGAAGAGACAATTAACCTTTTTTTTTTAATGTACCAATACGTGGTCATCCTTGATGGTGCCTTTTTTCAAGAAGAAATAACAAGACACGCTGGAGAAGTACCAAGGGCTCAAAGAGTGTTAGCGGTCCCAGTGGTACCAGGACCCAGGAACACCGTCTGAGACCTCGGTCCAGAAGAGCACAGTCCTATGAACAGCTCAGATCCTGCACTGAAGTCTGGTTCAGCTCTTCAGGTAAAATTTATAACTTCATCACATCTAAATAGATTTTTTTCACAAACAAACAAGTGACATCGTGGTGAATACAATTACCTCTACAGTCTGGTCAACGAAAATCTACCGTTCCCTAAATGTAGGTTTGTTTGCTGATGCATTAGAATTTGATTTCACTCATTAGATTTCCTACTTGCTGCAGGTAGTCATTCACAGCATGTTTTAAAAAAGATTGGAAACACATTGGCTGCAAATTTGCTCTTTAATAAAAATCTGCAAAGAAATGAACAAGGAAAAATCTGAATGATTTATTCATAATCTCAGTATACATGGATAAAAAGAAACTGAATGATTGAGGAACATTCAGATGGAGGCTGTAAATCACATGTTTGAAGGCACTGATGGTTTGTGTGGGACACGGTTCAGTGTTCAGGTACAAATTCATAGATATATATGTAACCACACAGCAGATATACATGCATTTATCATACAGACCAAACAATTAATCAAATTATGTATTTAAAAAAATAAGGTCTGTGTATTATAAACACTTTACTAACAGTGTTGTATAAATATAATATTGCAGCACTCACTTGTTTTTTTAAATCTTTAGTTTAAAATTCAGTGTTTAACTGAAAAAACTATTTATCATTTATGTTGTTCACTGTCAGAAGTAGCTGATAAGTTGAGACCCAGTGAAACCGCCTGAATTAAATGTAAAAGCTGCAATGAAACAGCAAACATATTAAAGGCGACTGTTGTTTTGTTTTGTTGTTATTGTAAATCCCATGAAAAAACTAAAATGCACCACTGAGCAAATCCTACTCACGAGTTTTGTGTGTGAATGTTACTTTATCACCATCAACACACACACACACACCCTCCATGCTGCTGGACAACACAGAGCAGCAGATGTGCATTAATCCACCCCTGAAAATAGTCCCTGAAAAATGACAAAATTTAAAGTACCTTTTTAATATCAGTTCAATCAGCTCATCACGTTGGATGAAGTGCATTGATCTGTGGTACAGCATGTTGGGCTCTTTATTCAACATCAGTTTATCGTTGGTGCAAAGAATTAAAAACTACACTCATTACTAAACTTCAGGTTTTAATCAGATTTCTTCTTTTGTTTCATTAACAACCAGTTGGATGTAAAAATACTTGCAAACCACAGACTGTTTAAAGAACTGACGAAGCTAACGTGACGCCATCCATTGCTTTGTGGACTCTTATTTTGAAGCCAGAAGTTTGGTATTTGAATGTGGCCATGTTTGGATTCAGACATGACCATATTTAGATGTGACCCTGAACCTGAGGACACTGTCCAATGTGTATGAGACCGGAGTTCAGGTCTAACTGGAAATAGACCTGTCGATCAAACTAACCCCGCCCCTAAATCTTCCTCTTTTTGAAGCCTGATGTTAGTTTTTTCCAGATGAACCACCAGATCACTGAGAAGAGTTGACTCTATCTAATGACATCAGAATGACCTCTTGTGGCCATCGGTGGTATTGCACTTTTTTTTTTTTCCCACTTCTGCATTTACCTGATTTTTGAGACCCAGTTGCTTCATCCTTTTCTCTAAGCAGTCTGTGCTGCAGACAGACTCTCACAGGGTTCAGTATCAGTATTAAAGAAACTAAGGAATGCATATCCAGCTGCAAAAAACTTTAGTATAAAAATATATATTTTTTTATTCCATTCAAATTTATGCAAACCAAAATATTTCTCTGTATTTGTCAGATTGATGAGGTGAATTGTATGAAAATAATCTATGGGACTACATTACATCTAATCAGTACTGGAACAGAAGTAATTGATGAACTGTCACCATTTCTGGTTTTATCTATTTGTCTCTTAAAAAAAGATTTCATAGATCAACTTGTCACTTCCTGATTGAGGAAATCTCATGTTTCTATCCAAGGTTGATTCATGTGTAAATATCACAAATAACCAACACAAATATGGTTTAAAATCAGTGTGAAGCAAATTAAACATTTTCACTGAGAGGATTAGAAAAATAGATATATTTTTTGTGTTTTTTGTTTTGTATAAGTATAAAATCTTTTCATGAATCAAAGATGTACAAAGGCGCCAGGTGGGTACAGTCACATGATTAAAATCTGAAACAGAAAAATAAAAGCACCACAGATTCACAAAGAAAAAACTTTGTAACATACACAGAAACACAAGTACAGAGAATATGAAAAGATATTTTTTTTTACCAGTTTGTGATAGCGTAGTGTTTTAAAGGTCACAGTAAAATCAGTTTTACTACAGAAACATGTCAGTTACCCTCATGGTGAAAAAATAAAAAGGCTGCGGTGACGTTTTGGTCACGTACGATGGCGACTGATTAAACCGTCATGAGGAGGTTACTGTAGTGATCTCAGCATCACCTCACTCAGGTTCTCCCTACATTTCTTTCTGATTTCTGTCTCTTCACAAACATGTTAAGTTAGAACATTTACACACAAACAAGTTTACAGTGACTACAGGTTATGATTGGTGCAAAGAAACAAACAGAAATTAGCATTTGGATCCTGTGCATCTTTAAGGCAAAATAACAACGTAACCAATCACAAATATATCTGGATATTCTTAAGTGAGAAGAAACGACTGTAGAAAAATACCAACTATGCACCAACTAGGTTATAAACAGAGCTCAGTGGTGGTAATTAGTATCTTTAACCACTAGATGGCACTGTAAGTAAAATGAACACCTGATAACTACACTTCAATGCTTCTGTATTTACCATGTTTTTTCAAATAAAAACTGGTACTCAGTCCATCAATCAGTAGTTAATTATTCTCCAACGATGACCCAGGGTCACGGTCGACACCAACAAATAAAGGCTGCACCCCAAATACAGGCCGGGAGGAAAAAACAAAAAAACGCAAGGGTGGATCAACTAAAAACGAGCTGTGCCTGTTAAAAAAAAGTTTCTTTACTCTTAAAAACCAAGGACACGCACTAAAATGTGACCAATTAAAGAAACCTGCAGACATCCAGCCTCAAGTAGAGGCCTGCTACCTTCTGCAGCTGAAGTAAATAAAGGCCCCGGTCACTGTTTGAGGAAAAGTGGGATGTAAAGAATTAATCTGTAATAATATCTTTTGGTCAGGTTGTAATTTAGCTTCAGGTCTGGGTTGCCAGGTCCAAACTGTGGAACTTTGACCTCCAGAAAAACTTATTGCTGCTCCTAAATATCCCTTGAAAGAAAACACATCCCCCGTCCCACCCACGTAGACACCCAGAATACCTGTTAATACCTGTTAGGTAACTACTGAAGAAAAGCTACATAAAATCTCATTGATTTACCCAAAATGTTAAATAAACATCTTTTTGGTCTTTTTAAAGGATTTATAGAATTTCTCACTAGAATTTCTAACATATGTCCCCATTAAATTACAAAAAGTCATAAAATATAAATAAAAAAAATATGTTAACTACTTATTTTTAGACGTTTAAGATGAAGTGTTAAATAATGGGTTAAATTATATGAATATCTAAAGATTCTTTTCTCGTTCTCTTTTCAGGTGATCTGAAATATGTCTGAATTCAGTAAACACCTATTTACACATGGGCTGTGACTGTGATATTAATTATGACAGCAACCAGTGGTTTGGCAGAGGTGTATTTCGAGGTCTGGTTCTGTCACACAGACCCAGAAACCTGGTACCAGGTGGTAAAAATGGTCATTAATAACTTTATAATTTAACGAGGATGACCCAAATGTACCTTTTTTGTTACAGTGTCTCACTCCCCGCCTCCATCTGTCCCACTTACATGTGCTTAATCTCCATTTCTGGTTGGTTCTAGCAGCACAGCTCTTTGTATTTCTGGAGCTGCTCAGGTCTGGAGGTGTGTTCATGACCAACCAGATGATCCACAGATCTACCAGGATATCAGACGCGTTCAAAACCAGTGCAGGTCCAGTTATCGGTTTACTCGTTGCCCGTGTCTCGCTCTGAAGCGCCTCAGCAGCATGTTTTATGTCAGTACTCGGTGATTTCTAGAAACTCGACCCGAGCCTTTTCATTGCGGCTCTGTCTCGATCAGATCAGAGTCAGTCGGTTCCCTTCAGTTTGCTTCCAATCCTTGAAAACCTGCTACGAGCCCAGAAGGCAAACCTTTGCTTCTGTGTGATTGGTCACCCGTCTGTCCACCCATCTGTCCATGAATCTGTCTTCTCTCAGCCCTCCCTCCCTTTGTGACTTGGCGAGGTCGCTCGCGATAGCCAGCGCTCCTCCTTTCAGGAACCTCACGAAGTTCTCGCCCACTAACGGCCCCATGGCGTACATGCCCGGCCCGTCGGCTGCCACCACTTTGTTCGTGAACGGGTCTGCCTCAATCGGGTTCCTCCGACACGTGATTGGTTCACTAGGGTAGATGCCAAGTGGACGCCCGTTGTTGGGCAGAAATGAGAGGTTGGGGTGGGCACCGATCAGAACCAGTGCTTTGGAGACCTGGACCACCGTCCGCTCGCCGGAGTCCGACTCCAGAACACACTTTCTGTCGGGTCGGAACTCGACGACCTTGTGTCGCGGGAAGCTCAGGTAACCCGGGTAGGAGGAGGAGGATGAGGAGGATGAGGAGGTGGTGGTGGTGGAGGATGGAGAGGAAGGCGTGGCGTAAGGATGAAGGTTCTGGGCATGGTCCTGTGGTTGAGGGCTCGGCTGGTGCTGCTGCCGAGTCATCATCTGGTGAACCTAGAGCACACAAGACAGGAAAGAGGTGAGAACTAACGGATCCCTGACAATCTGGATTTTCTTGTAATCTGGAACCTCACCACTAGATGTCACTAAACACACACTGTTCCTTGAAGCTTTTAAATATTGAAAGTTGATCACCATGTCCTCACCTTGTGGTACTCTGGGTAGAGCAGTTTGGGCAGCTGGTTGAAGATGAGGCCAGGATCGGTGACCGAACGTCTGAAGGCGTGGTAGACAGGTGTGTTGAGGTGGTGTGCAGCCAGTACTGCGTCGGCTGCTGTAAGCCCCGCCCCCACCACCAGCACTGGGTCTGAAGACTGGTCGAGCTCGCCGCGAGAGATAGCCGCCTCCAGCTCCCAGAAGGAGTGGCAGACAAAGGGTAGGGACTCGCCTTCCACGCCGAGCCTGGCAGGGATGTCGTGCGTGCCCGTCGCCAACACTACGTTGTGGGCCAGCACGGAGAAAGGCACTTCCTCTGAAACCGTGGAGCCATCTAGCAGCAGGAGACAGAGACAATTACTATTTAGCCCATCCTTGTTTTTTAGAAGAACAACCTAGAAGGTGTGCTTTCACTCAGTGTACCTCCCAGCTCCTCGCCCTCTCTCCGCTGCAGTCCTGTCACTCTCCAGCAGGGCGCCATCCCCTCCTGGTTGCCCGTCTGCCTGGTTACCGAGGTGACGGTCGTCCCACAGGCGAAGCTTTGCTCCAGGGACATCTGGGAAACGTAGTGTTGGTAGTAGGAGGCGATTTCTGCTGGTGTGGCACGGTCATTTCGTACATTTCTGGAAGTAAAAAAAACGCAAACATAAATTTCAATGCAAAAAACATTCACAGGTATATTTACACATAGGGAAGCATAAAGGCTCAGTCATTTTATGTAAATCACCCGGGGCTGAGGTGAGCTGGAGTCATTTGTAAAACAAATGAAGGTAAGAGTCACATATGAGTCTTTGTTCTTCTGATTTTTTTAATGTAGTACTTCACTGAGTCCTCATTAATATTTTAGGTTTTAACTGTGATGGGTAATGAATAGACTGTCAAAAGGTAAGTTTTAATAACATATAGACAAATAAGGTCAACACCAATTAAACATTTTTTTTCCTCTATTACTCTTTCCAGTTCACATTTGTCCTTTTATACAAGCTAGTTGGGTAAAACCTTTTGTTCAGATTTGTTGGCTAGTTGTTAGCTAGTTTTTTGGGGGTTTTTTTGGCTATTTTAGTAAAGTTTGTTACAAAGGTTGTTTCAACTAGCCAACAACTTTAACTTTCCAACCAAGGTTGTTACCAAGGTATCAACTTTATGTTAGCAAGTGCAAAACATTTAGCTCTAGGTCACCAAGTACTGTTAGCATCGAGGTTGTCAGGAACATTACCTGCTCAGATTGACAATGGCTTCTTATTTTTAGCAAGATTAAAACTTGATTGGTCACATTGTTAAAAAAAAAAAAAAAACAATCGGTAGCTACAATCGGTAAATGTTTGGTAGCTAACAGTCTGATTTGTTTTCACTGATAGAGACCTAAAAAAAATGTTTGTTCAGATCGTCTGCAAGCTAAAAACTCAGGTTGTGTTCAGGTTGTGTTCTAGCTCAAACATTTTTATCCAGGTTACTTTTAAGAACCCTGTTGTGTGTTTATCACACATGGATCGGACCTGCGTTTCTCTCTCATCCAGTCCTTCAGTTTGAGTCCAGGCAGCTCCATCCAGTTCGCCAGACTCAGAGTTAACATGGAGCCCTCCATAGCCTGAAACCACAGAACACAAAAGTTCAGTTAATATGTATTTTGTCAATAACAAAGAATTGTGCCAGTTCTCATATATTGCAATTAAATTCAAAATCACTGGAGAGGTGGAACGAGGTGGTAAAGGTGGTATACAGGTAAGAGATAACCCTGTGCAGCTCCAGAGAATAAACAATAATGTACAAAATTTCTGTGCATATTTGTTTACATCATTTAAACATAGTGGCTAGAAAATACGATAAGGTTGTTTCTTAAACAAAAGCTAAACCTAAAATATGCAATTAAAGTAAGGATGAAAAAGTAGTAAAAATTCAAACAGATTCTATGGTATCACTGACACAAAACATTACATGGGTTCAGGTGAATTATCAATCATTTCCATGTAAAAATCAATATTTCCAGTAATACTGTACGTACATGCCAGGCTCCTCCAGGGGGACCTTTCCCCAGCACCAGGTGAGGGATAGCTCGCTCCGGCTCGTATCGCCATTCCAGCGGAGAGGTGTGGTCCAATCCAAAGTCACTGTCAGGCAGCAGCAACGAATCAAAGAGCACCGCCACGGGATTGGATGATCGCCCCTCCAGCCCCTCGCACAGGTACTCCAGGTCCTGCAGGGGGCAACAAAGACACCGTGAGGCCAAGTTCACACTGACGATCCGTCATGTGAAGATAAAATCCTGCGTTACCTGCTCCAGCAGCGACAGGTGAGGCTGCTCTCCCAGCTTGCTTTGCAGCAGGGGGTTGGGGTGCGATGCCTTGGGCGACAGGTAGGGGGTGTAACCCGACAACAGGTACGACAGACAGATCCCCGATGGGCCGTTACCTGAGAAACAAAGACAGAGCTGTCAAGTCACCGTGGTTAATCCATGTGATTGGTTTCCAGTTGCAGTGACGCTGCTGTGGCTGTTGTTTTGTGTCCATGTTGTGTGTCTGTGCTGGACTGGAGAGTTTACGGCTAAAAATATTATTTAAAATTAGTTTTGCAGATAGAAAACTAAAGCAACTAAAATGAGACACCATTATTGCAAAGTCACTGAATTATATCAAAGTCACTGGGACTGCAGGATGACTCAGCAGCTTTGGTTGCTGCGTATTAAACTACAAGGCAATCCAATGACTCAGCAAAACCTCACCCACACACACACTCAGAAGGAAAATGCAAAGCAGTAAAAGCATTTACACGCCTGATCACAATGACTCAAGGATATTACACCTTCACTTTCTCGTACTTTCACCTACATGCAACAAAAACACATAATGACCTCGTTCCTGACTACAAAGAGTTTCCTTTTTCCTGCAGGTTTGTGGACTCACTCTGACATTATGTCTTTTACCCCATGGGACAACAGATGGAAATTAGCCTTGAGCTAAATCTGGCATATTTACATCGCTGTATGTTCATTAATATGCACTGTCCCATTCAAATAAAGTAATAAAGTAAAGTAAAGTAAAGACATTAGCTCTTAAAAAAATAAGATTAAAAAGGGACCTAATTTCTAATTTCTTGTGTTTGATAAGTGTAACTGGTCATATTTTAGTTCACAATGAAAATAGATCAAAGCTTAAAAACTTACAGAAACACTTTTTTTTAAGGATACAAACCTTTCACTTCTTAACTGGGCTTTTATTGTGAAATATTTGCAAGAGCACAATATGCAACAACAGCTGAACGAGATCAAAGGATGACAAAGCAAACAGTCATGGTGACTACAGCATCAGCATTATACAATCTATGCAACAATCCCTGAGCAAAGCTAGCTGTTGTTTCCTTGTGTGTGTGTGTGTGTGTGTGTGTGTGTGTTGTTTCTTACCAATTACCACCACGGGCAGAATCTCTCCGGGGGGAATTTCTTTGTCATGAAGATCCATTTCGACTGCAAGAGGCAAAGAGAAGGACTCAGTGATGGAGGATCAGAGGAAAGTCGGAGATGGGTGAAGGAAAAGTTAATTATTACAAACTCAGGCCAGTCACAGTGGTGAGGCAGTTAATTTCCATTCACCTCTGACACACACACACCCTGTGCGGCCTCACGGTTCAACATAGCAACATGACCTCCAGTCAACAAAGACATTCAGGTATGACCCTGACACACACTTTAAACCCACAACTGAGAGTCTGTGACAGAGAGGAAGAGTTTCATCATCTAATGTCTGCATGTGTAAACAATACGTTTGATTTACTGTTATTCTTCTGGTTTGAATTCTTTGCTAGTTCAACATTTCTAGCAGGTATTTACACAGGAAACGTGTCGAGTGTCAGTAACTCAATAAATCTGTAACACAAACAGAGAAGCGAGTGTATCTGATATGACTGTGACAATTCAACACCTATTGTTGCTTTATTGATGAGGCTTTTAAGTCAACAGTGTCCATAGATATGAATGACATCACACCAGGCCAGCCAGTTTACTCAGTTAATCACCGGATGCTAACAGCCCAAGGGCACGTTGGCAGCAGTCAGATCATATTTCACCACAATGAGTGTGCACAAAACAAACACACCTCTTCTGCTCCAATTAAAAAAAAAGAAAAAAAGCCGTGAGTGTAATCTAATGTAAACAGGTGGATAAAACCTCGGAGGTCTGGAGTCATCTTGACTTTGACCGTCTCACACTGATACCTCAGTCGGGACCTGCCTCGAGCTTTCTCCACAACACATTTGGCCTCGAGGAGTTTTTCATTTGCTGGATGAAAGCACAAATATTTATATTTCACTTCATTTTTAACGATAAAAACGAGGTCAGTTACCTTTCGTAACCAAACTCTTGAGACAATTACCATATTTTCCGGACTATTGAGCGCACCTGTGTAGAAGCCGCTATTGAATTTATTTGAACAGTTTCATGTGGTCCCCTCTGACTGGGTCTGATGTGACGACGCTAAATGTATCGGCGGCACGGAGCTTGCTAGCTTGTAAAAAACCAACGAACTTCGTGCCGCCGATACATGAGACAAGAAGTTTAAGTTCAAAGCGTCGGAAAAAAGTAGCGGCTTATAGTCCGGAAAATATGGTAATTAACTTATTTTAACATTAAAAAAAAAGTCCTGCCTCTAAGCCTCAAATAGAGGCTGGTTACATTTTGCAGTTGAGGTAAATAAAAGCTTCAGTCTGTATTTGAGGAAATAAATTTATTACAAGAAAATAGAAATAAATTTCCGCCTCTAATACAAGTGGGCCTCAAATAGAGGCCAGTTACCTTTTATAGTTAAGGAAATACAATGAACTCATCAACCACACCTATAGTACAAGTAACTAAGGAAATATGGTCATTAAACTTATTATACAGCTGAAATTAGAGACATAGTTCTGCCTGTAATACAAGGCCAGTTATGTTTTGCAGGTGCGGTAGCTAAAGGGACAGGCCTCCATTTGAAGTAGACTCCATCTAGATGTCGCCTGTCACCCCGTGGAGCATTTAAACAGATAAAGTTACGAGGCCGGCCTCTAACAATCTGCCTCATTATCTTCACACTCTGGATTTTTCCTTCTGCCCGTCACTTCACAGAAACGCTTTGTCTCGTGTCCCACACACTTCTGAGACGACCTCTGTGAGGCGTTTACGGCGGCGAGAGGGGTTAACACACTAACCCGCTGACTGACATCCTGCAGACACACACACACAGCACAATATAGATCATGATGTCAGCTGTGCGCTCACTTATGTACACACGGGTGGGGGCAGAGGCGGGAGGAGCGGCCAGTGGCGGTTTGCGTTGAACAATCTGCCGAGTCATGCTTACACAGATGAGTGCGGAGGAGGTGAGGAGAAGACGAAGAAGAAGAAGGAGGAGGAGGAGGGAAAAGAGGAAGACAGAAAGTGGAATGTAAGGTCACAAAAAGAGGTGAAGAAGAAAAAGAGGAACCAGAGGGGAAAAAAAAAAAAGACAGAAGCTGGAAGAGATAAAGAGCGTTATGTAAGGCTGGCGGCGAGCCCAGAGCTTCATAGTTTACACACACACACACATATATATACACACACCCCATGACTACGTGCAGCCCTGACAGCCCAGTTTCCTTCTGGAAACGACTCGACTACTTGGCACGAAATCGCTAAAAGTGTCGGCCAAGAAACGGTGAGTAACGCCGGATTTACAGTAAAGTCATGGAGCTCACTGGAGTCCATTGTTTTCAGTGTTTATCCTGCAGCAGAGTCCACCTGTGTTTACTCCGAGTGTGAAAGAAGCAGTGTGTGCAACAAAGTTATGTATTATTAATAACTTTGTGATACCTTAGAAGGAGCCTTCAAATCTGCACAATGCAGCTTCTGCAGCAACAAGTACAAACTGCTCCACAAACATGTTGGATTATTAGTTGTAACACCTGTATGTATATGTAGGGTGTACATGCAGTATTGTGTGTGTGTGTACTGTGTTCAGTTGCATGCTCAATAACAAAATAAAGATTTCTCCTTTTTCTTCTACAGTAATAATAAGACTGTTTCTTACATGGAAGCATACATTTCTTACATTTCTTACATAAAATTTTACAGATTATTTATCTTTTAATAAAAAGCATGTTTGTTCACCTTTACCCAACCAGTCCACTTTGGTTAAAACCAGGTAATAAAAAAAGAGGCTACACCGTGAAGTGGTAAATTCCTGGCTGAGACATAAACCAATTAATTACACCAGACCATTTACCGTATTTTCCGGACTATAAGCCGCTACTTTTTTCCGATGCTTTGAACTTAAACACCGGTGTTTCTCATGTATCGGCGGCACGAAGCTCGTTAGCTTTTTACAAGCTAGCA
>OOFC01050834.1:22840-37652 GCA_900323345.1 Pseudochromis fuscus | reverse complement strand
CCCCTACGCCTTGGAACAGAGGGCGAAGGCGAAGGGGTACGTTACCAACCCTTAAAAATGGGACACACCTCGCTCCGTCTCATAAATATGACATCATCTTGTAGCGTCCATTGCTAAGGACTCCTTTCTGCTCATTTCTGTAGTTAGCAGGTCGTCATGCCTTCAAAAGTGCAACTTGCTGCTGTCTTTTGTTTGACATTATTTGTTCGCCTTTCTTCATCAAGGCGAAGAATTGTGCCGAGCCGTAAAGAGTTACGAGTAGCGATAGCTGTATGTCGGACAGCGAAAAAGCCGCCATCGTCGGTAAATGTAGGCTATTTCTAATCATAGTACAGAACAGGTTTTATTTTTTGGATACATTATTGTGTGCAGAGTATTTACATTTGTGGGGGACTTTTTCCGGTGCCATGCTTCCTTGTTGTTTTGTTAAAAACCACGCCTACCCCTTTGCTCCAAGGGGTGCTGTGAATACGCTCCTTTTGAAGGGTCATGTTCCCCCTTCGCCTTCCCCCTTCCCCTCGCTATTGATGATGATTGGGACAGCCCTCGTCTCTCGTGCACGCGCAAAACTGAGGGGAAGGGCGAAGGCGAAGGGCCAAGGGGGAGAATTGAGATTGGGCCTAAAAATCACCTAAAGTGGGTGATTGTGCTGCTTCTCTTTCACCACAAGAGGGAAACAGTGTTCGGTCTGTAGCTTCAGTTCAACTGAATTGTAAGTTGGTGGGAGTTTGTGCTCTCGATGCTTCACGGTTTAGTGGATGTAAAATGAAGCTGACAGAAAATTGAATTTTGCGCTATCCTTAATGTCACCATGTCAGATAGATAGATAGATAGATAGATAGATAGATAGATAGATACACTTTAAGTAACTGGAATTTGTCTTTACAGTTCAGATATAGACTATAGCATCACATAAGGTGAATAGAGAGCAGTTACTTCCCCAAGGCAAGATCGAGCTGTGCTGATACTATTTGACTGAACACTGTTTCCCTCTTGTGGTGAAACAGCAACACTATCTCGTTAAAACATTCGCTCATAGGAAGCAATAGGCAACAAATGAAGTTAGTAATATGTGGGCAACTGCGTGTGTCGTGATATAAGTGTGACATGACAGCTCATCTCAGTGCAGTAAGAGCAACAGGCAAAGGTGAAGATCTCAAAATGTCTCCCAACAAATGCAATGACACAAAGGAGAGAGCTAAGCAGCATGTTCGTGTGCGTAGACCCATACAGCCAAGTGTACGCCCAGTGGTAATTTAGCAGTTCTCAGCAGGTTGTGTTCAAGGAAGAGCGGATATGAGCAGGGTGTTGTCTGCGTGTGCATCGGGGTGTGTGTGTGTGTGTGTGTGTGTGTTTGCCTGCCTGCTTGGTCTTCCTGTGCCTGTGTGTTTGGCAGCATTTCATTTCATAGGGAGAGTTCTGCTGACCTTGGCATACTCAAGATTTCATCCCAGTGGCGTCTCATCCCTCTGTTCTCCTCGTCCTCTCACTCACACTCCTCACAAATCCCCCTCCCAGGACAGTGCTATTCTCCTTCCTTTGTGGAGGGAAAAAAGAAAGAAAAGAGGTAAAATGAGAGAGCAGAGCCAGAAAAAAAAAAGAGGTGCCGGCATCTCTATCTCTTTCACCTGAATAATTTGGAACAAGGGTGTGATTAAAACAGACAAGATAGCAGTTAGGCTTTCAGAGTGTGAAGAATGCAGCTAATACTGAGCCTCAATGCAATCATTAAGCAGGCTCCTTGTTAAAAACTGTGACTGTTTGACTTTTCCTGTCATTCTCATTTTGCTCATACCTTTCAGAGTAAACCATGCCAGAGAGCTCATTATTTCAAAAACATTGCTGTCAGATAGGCAGAGATGCAGCGAATGGCAGATTGAGGTTTTTCTATACTTGTTTCTGACTTCAAACACAATCCCATCAAATATAATAGACACAGTATCCTGGAAATGTTTTAAGGTTAAAATAATTTGAATGTGAAATATTTCAAAATGAGCACAAAACCAATAGCTGCATCACTGTGAGATTTATTAAATGGTTTTTTTTTTTCTTAACAAATCTTAAATATTCTACAGTGAGAATGATTTTTTTAACATTGAATATGACAAGGGAGGTTTTTGATGCTGCTACACAGAGGCATATTTCTTGTGTTTTAAGGTTCTTAAGGTTGACAGCAGTAGAAGCCAGCACTACCTATGGGGAAAACAACTGGCATAACAATTCAACTGAAATGACAAAAAGAGCTTTTTGTGTTGTTTGTAAAATGTCTGACAGTCTATGTACATGTGTATACTGGATGTGTACAAAATATAAACAAGGTTCACTTCTTTCTTAAAGCGGATGATGCAGTTTCAATTGGGCAATGTGGATACTTCTGTTTCATCATAGTATTTGTCATTTGATTAATTTTTTTTGTAGTAGTAGTTTAAATACTTGACAAATTGAGGTATTTCATCACACTGCAGTGCACTACACAACCCTGCAGGAGAGCAGACCTGCTCATTAATTTCTAACAATGTCTGCAATGCCGTATTACAAGCAAAGACATCGCGTTATATGGTGAACGATGCAGGAATCCTTTATTTTCTCATGGAATAAATGATTACATTGGATATAGCCAATGGGGGGGAACCAAAGACAGCACACAATATCACTCACTTGAGTTGAATACCATTATTATTATCCACCAGTGTCTTGTGTAAAAGCCAGACAAATCCCAAATCAGGAGATGTTGTGTCTGATGGGTTTGCAAATGATTTCCTTTGCTAGAACTGAAATGTGCAATGTGCTACACAAAGTGAACAATGTATCTGTAGTTTTTGGACAAATTGGAGCTATACAATGTTTGTTGATTGGATCTATAAACACGATGTTTAGAGGTAACGAGTCATCTTTTGTGCTTCAAAAAGGCCTTAAACTCTTTAGGATATTGTCTCATATCTCCAATCAGTAAACTCACTGATGTCAGAGATTGCAAGGTTATATAAGATTGTATTTTGTTAATAATGTTGACTGTGCTTTTACATGCAGGGAAACATGAATGGGAGTTACATAAAGTCTAGGATGTCCACGTCCGAGCTCTTATCCACTGTGACACTGAGTACAATGAGTGGATGACACAAGCTTCCTGCGTGCTGACGTCCCAAATGTTTCTGATGTGTCTGTCTTGTAGAATAACATAAGTCATTCATATTGCGTGTCCCTACAGAAGTCTTTCCTTTTTTTATGTTTCAGACTGGATCTGTGTAGGCACCTATCCACTCTCCTGGCAGGAATCAGACATGTTCTTTGACTCTGTTCCAGTATGGTAAGTTAAGCCTTTGTGTATCTGTTAGCATTAAAATGTGTTCCTCAGGGGGAAAATATCAAGGCTTCATGCATGACTTGTTATATACTTTGCTTACCAAGTGTTGGAAATGAATATTTTTAGCGCTATGAACAGACACAAGTCAAAGAGCAGACGTCAGACATCGAGAAGTTTTTCTAAAAATAACAATGTCTATCATTAAAAAAACGGATGTAGAAACCAGACCCTGACTCTGGTTTTCCTCTTCTTGCTTATCTGTACATATTTTGTAAGCATGAGAAGCAATTTGGACACTGAGGAAACTGTGACAAAATTGAAAGAGCTCCTGGCATCCCTGCACTCTGTCAGGATCTCTCTTCAAGATGGTGTATATATATTTACAAATGCACCCGCAGGTGCACTGATAGCGGGTGAATCCGTGGGTGGCTTTTTTTTTAAATAGGCCATCAGAACACACTGTTCCTCTCATATACAGCTTGTGTGAATCTGCTGACAGTCGGAGCAGATTAAAACATAACATGGATTTTGACATTTCTTTGTGAACTCCACACTGTAAAAAAAAAAAAGATGCAGTGAGGAACTGATGAGGCTTACTGTACATCTCTCCTGAAGGTTTTCAATCTATATTTATGCCATGCTCAGTCATTCTGCAGCATGGAAAACACAATCCTTCACAGGTATTCAGCTAAAGTCTCATCTTTAGAGAAATGTTTTCTAAACCTTACATTGCCCAACTCTGTATTTGTTCAGAAGTTGTCTCCAAAACGAGGTGGGAACACTTGTGGCCCTCGGGCTAAACAAGGGCTGGTTGGGGTGATTGCGGTCCAGGAGCACAAATCCAGAACCATAAAGCTGCTCTCTTGTACCAATCCCTGTCATTGTGCTAAACATGATAAGAGCATGCTCACAGGTCCATGCCAACTACTGTGCCCATTCAGCAGTCCCAAATTGTACTGGCAAAGTTAGAGGGGAGAACATGGCACAGTGGAACGGAAAGCAATGAACCATGATGCAGCCAATTATTTCTCAATCTTTTGTTAATTACAGTTTTTGCTTAAACATTATAAGTGGTGACTACATTGATACTGTTTTATTAAGGACAAGAGCACGTCGTTTTAATTTAATTGCCAGTACAACTAATCAAACATAGGACGGAAATGTTGCCCGGAGGTTTATGGGGGATCTAGTAAAACCCTGATAGCTCTGGGGAGTGTGACGAAATGGAAGCAGACATTGCTGTTACCAGCCTGCAGTTACTGGTATTGTGATGACAGTAAAAATGATCTACACCAACTGTATCTTTTCAGACAGCTTGTGAGTCTTTGAAGGCGTATGAAATGCTGAGTTTGGAAGACAGAATGTAGGTGCAGAGTAATTTATCTTCCACCTTTTCAAGAAAAATCACATTTGTTTGCTCTGTTGCTACTGTCCTGGACATGGTAACAGTGTGGGCACTAAAAGTGGGTTTGTTCATACACAAGACAATACTCAAAAACATCTGAGGTGGTTTCAGGAAAGAGTGAAGGTCAAGGATGTGGCCCAAAAGATAAACGCAGATTTATATCTTTCAGTCTTTTGTAAATGGAAAAGATACATTTTCTCCACATGATAACCCTCTCGTGGTATTTGTGGAGATGTCATCTTTGTTAAGTTAGAAACTTCAAACTTTGCACCTAACTATGATACTTAAATCTTAAACTCAAACCACTTATCTGTCCATTTATAACTTAAGGTGCTTTTCCACAGCATGGTACCACCTCGCCTCGGTTTGTGGCGTGTTTCCACTGGCAAAAAGTAACTGGAACTTGGTCCCTGTTTTTTCGTACCTCCTCTGCTGTGGTTTCAAAAAAGTACCCGAGCAGCTGTTAGCAGGTACTAAAATCTTATTGGTCGGAATCGTCACTGCGTCATTGCGTCATCACTGCATAATTTGTCCCCGCAAGCCCACAGTCTGCACGGTTACAGTCAGAACAACTAGTTTCTACTATGTGGGAAAAACTGTTTTTTTACACATATTATGAGACTGAGTGAGCAAAGCTTTTTTTAGACTTATGGCGCAATCAAAAGGTGTTGGAGCTACTTCTCCTGGTTACACAAACAGTTCAGGATCAGTATTACTAGGTAGGTATCAAGCATTCCCCAGCAAACAGAAAGGTGAATAAGCATTAATGAGTTAAATACTAGTTGTTGTTACTTCCTCAAAGTTTTACTTCAAAGAAGACACAGAAAAAAAAAAGAAAGAAAGAAAAACATGGATAGCTGCTGATATCAGTGTTGCATACAGTGCTATCTTGCACCTGCTGCATTATCAGTATTTTGGGGGTTCATATCCTGTCTTTTCAAACTTGCATTTTTTCCTTGAGGAGTTGTTGAATATGAATTGAATTGCTTGGTCTATAAAAAAAACCCTCTTCAATTCTGAGGTGCTGCCGCCTGAACCTGAAGTTACGTTATCAAGTAGATTGAAGATTTATTGCTTGTTCAACAATAAGTCGACTCCACTGGTGAAAAGAAACAGTAAAAAAAAAATCCTTGTTTCGCTGGTATGGAGAAGACCAGGCCGGTGTCTATATTTAAATTATTGCCTTTATTTCTAAAAACAACACAGCTTTATGCTAAGCATGTAATCACAACTTTCCTTGTTGCGGTCAGCCAGTTTATCTTTGTTGGTCTTTGTTTCTCCTGCAAATATAAAAATGCTCTAAGAGTAAAAAGTGAAAAAAAATAATAATCTTGTAAACAGTTTCAATGTTTCCTTCCATATTGTCTATTCTTCAACTTCTCATGAACTTGAAAACTGCAAGTGTTTAAAAGCATCATTGTCAAAGCGAGGCGAGACGGGAAGTATGGAGAAGTGCATTTATGTTTTTAAGACTTGTAGTTTTATGGCAATTACATGAATAAACCTTGAATTTATATGAACCTAACTTCAAAGCTGAGAGCCAGAAGCCCTGGAGTTAAAAGGTACTTTTCTTAATTGTTAATCCTGTTATATGAATTTGCGGAGCTGAACACCTGCATTGTATCATTTTTAAAAAACAAATAAAATACACTGAGGTCAAACAAGTGCTAACAAATGTTTAATTATGCAAATGTTGTAAGCACAGAGTTGAAACAATAGAATAAAATAAAATGATGACTAAGAAGTTACATAAAACAGCACCAGTGTGAAGCAGCACTTTACTCTGCAACTCTACTAACTAAGACTGGCCCACAGCTTCACTGTAATTAATATTCTGTCATCTTCTCGAAGTAAACAATGCCCATCTGAAGTGGTATTTTTGGATGTACCACATAATTTGTCAACTTTTTCTCATCAACTTTGCACCGGGTGGTGTGTGGTTCTCACTGCAAAATGATCAAAGACTCCATACTGTGCTTTGCCTATTGCTGTCTCAGAAGTCCTCATTTTACATTTCCCTCAGCTTTTCACTTAACTGTCCCCATTGTTTCATGATGCATGATGCAACTTGTTTTGCTGTCTGTGGATTGGCACAAATGCCTTTTGTGCATTCAATGAAAACCAAAATTTAACTTTTTGAGACGGGTTTAATGAAGCCCTGGGCACAAGCAAAAAAGCAGCAGCCAGATGCCAACAGGCCTGTCTGGTATTGTAATCTTGAAGAAAATACTTTGTTTTTTTGTTTTTAATCAAAGTAGATTTACTATTCCTGCACTGCAGTGACGACAACACAACAGGACTTCATAGAAACCGTCAACATTTTGACAAAGGATCAAAGTCAGAATTAGGTTTTGGTACGACTTGTAACATGCACATTCTCACAGGCACATGAAAATAAATGTCGGGGAAAAAAAAGGATGTTACCTTTTTAAGATGTGTTAATACTTCTAAAACCTTGGAGCTTACCTCGGAGCCCAACACTGACATCAAATCTGTTTGATGCCACCTGCTGCATATCTGCTCATGCAAACCAAGAGTCTCTCTCTCACACACATCACACATCATCGCAGCTCTCCAACCTCAGTCCCACCAGGGGCCCAGCAGAGCACTGGTTGCCACATCAGAGGCTCTTCCAGAGACCTGACAGTCAGCAGCATCCTGCTATGGGGTGAGGAAGTGAGCATGAAAGGATCCGTCAGATGTTAATGCAGATCAACATAAAACCTGAATAGGGTTAGACTTTGTATCGCCACATCGCTGTAAGCAACACGTAAAGACAAAGGTGACAGGGAGAGTTTAAAAGAGAGAGGTAGAAGGAGCAGAGGCCAGAAAATAAACAGCAAACGATGTTGAATTCAGTTGTTAAAATCTTAAAATGCAGTTTTAAAAAGCTGTTAAGATATTGTTTTGAAAGTATTCTTGGTTCATCTGCTTATCAGGTGTTTTGTGTGTCACCAGCCACCTGATAACAATGCTTGCCAAAACGGATTTAACACATGAAAGTGCAGTTGTGTTCAGAAGAAGTTGGAGTCATTGACAATTGTTCCCAGCCGTAACTTCAGGAGTGAATGTGCAAGAGAAGTGATTATCGATCTCATCGATCTGACACGGCCAAATTTATGGCTCATGCTCGCTGTTGTTTTATCTCTGATGTTAGAGCTGCACATCCCTGCTGGTGCCGGCTGCTGCAGTGTCTCTCTCTCCATCCCACTGACAGAGCAGAACTCTGTTGCTTGTTTGGGGAAAGACACGAGCGTGCAGATAGCAAGCAACGCATAAATTTGAGCTCAAGTGATAAGAGATTGGAGCCACATTGTGACAATGGTGGGACGTTTTGACAACATAATCAATCATCGGAGAGACTTGCAGTGGACATAGAGATGATGCATTCTTTATTGAGATGTCTGAAATCACCCACTGAGACACATTTCAGCTGTATATCTGTTAACACTGTATCACTCATCTGAGAAAATACGCAATCTATTCATCAGATTGAGGCAGGCGAGCTCAACCTTTGCATCCCAGTGTTTTCATATTGCATCAATTTAAGTTAGAATTAGAAATTGATAGATAGTAGGCCATTTGTCATGGGTAATCTATGATGCTTTTATCACTGACTCGTTTAGCTATTGCAGAGTCCCTTCTCTGTCATTGTAATGCCAGCTGATTTGTATTCCCAGTACATATGTCTTTTTTTTTTGTAGCCGAGGCAACGAGGGGGGTTTGACAGCAACGACTGAATGGCTGACATCTGATTGACAGTGCAATGTTCCAGGAGAGAAGCAGGGAAGTTATCTAGAAAAATTCAATGTAAGGATTATTCCTTCTCATGTACTCCTGCATATCTTCAGCCCTGGATGGGTTGAGGGGGGGGGGGAAAGGTGTTTCAACGCTGTGATGGATGTTTGAGTTAATTGAAGCACATTGTTGAGAATGTAACAACAAAGCTGCCGGACCGCTGAGGACAAGTTTAATTTTGTGTGAAATTGTGAGAAATTGAAAAGAGTTCCTGACACACAGTTGGTGAACGAAAAAAAAAAAAATGAAGTTGAAAGTTTGCCAAATGTGTAGTTATTTTAAACGAATGGGTAACCTCAAAAGAATATTTTATTCACAGATGTAGCATTAATTCAGCAGGGGGAGTGAACCTGCCTTTCCTGTTCTCCATCGCCGCCTTTTGACTGGACATCCTGTGTACTTTGAGGTTTTAACAAGAGAGGAAGCAGTTCACTCAATGAACTCTTCTGCATTGAGCAGCAACACCTTAAATAAGATGTAAGGGCATCTCAGTCAGGCGTCTAACTTCTCAGTCTTTGAAGTCATTGCTCTGTGTCTCATTTCCTGGAGTATTGATGTCTTTAAGTGAGCTTCCCAAGTGCCTGGAGGGAAGTGGATGCTATATGGATTGCTTTGAGCTGACTGGGACATAGCCGACCGGCGTAGCCTAACAGTAGATCCATGGTTGTTGTTTCAAAAAAGTACTGGAGTAAAAGATTTTTGAGGAATAGGGAGATATTGATACAGCTGTTTCAGTTATACTGTTGTCAAAATAACAAAAAATAAATAAACCCAAAACTCCTGGAGCAAGATGCAAGAAATGCACTACAGTTTACACATTCACATCTACACCTCCACAATTCAAACAGGAAGACTCCTTTAAAAAATATAGTTTCACTGAGCTGTGGGGAATAGTATCATTCTACAGAAAAAAAGTCACTAATGATACCGGGCTGTCTTAAAGAAGATGTGTGGATTCAAAAGTCGGCTTTGTCCTCACAGATGAAAGTACTATTTCAAACAGAGGAAAAAGAAAGGAACATGAATATTGGGTACCTGCAGAGAGACGGTGCGCTGCAAAGTAAAGTTAAAAAATGGAAACAAAAGAAGAATCAATACTGTTGCTCTCCCCATGCAGGTAAGTGAATCGGATAGAGAACTTGGATGGATAGGTGTAAAGACTCACTCGAACAAGGGACAAATTGTGTTGCTGGATCCTTCTTTAAAGCTGCAGTGAACCACTGCTACTTCCCCTTCCCTTTAAATTAGCACTACCTTATATTTCACCCATACTGGTGTTTCCATTGATTCCAATAGATACCATCTCGCTATATTGTGCATTTAACCCATTCAAACGATGGCTAATTAGAATTCATTAGAATTGGCCTGTTTAATACCTTTAATTGCTGTATACTGGGTACATGCTCCACAGCAAGTACAGCGATATAATTAAGCTTTCTAACATGAAGCCAACCTCAATGGCTCAGTCTTTTATGCTGTGTTTTTATTCATTTCCCCTTGGACCGGGATGGGATTTTCTTTTTTTAGTTGATTCATTATTGAGTATTATAAGTATTAATTTAACAGAAGCACAGATGAAAGCTGAAGGATCGATTGAAATCAAAACGGCTACATTCATAGGGAAGAGGCACGATCTCAGGAAAGTCTAACGGTCGTACCCAACTGGATAAGGACTGATGATGATTACAGAAGAGACTAGAAAAGAAGTGCTCGGGTAGAGAAGCTGGGCGAGTGCTGGGAGAGTGTAGGCAGCTGGACTGCAGTAATTAGTCAGTGAAGCTCTTTGTGGTTAAGCGGCAGCTGACCACTGGCCCTGCTTGCTTAGAAGAATGGCAGAGGTCCTTCCCTCTCTCAAATATGGCTGTGATTAACATCAGCAATTACCTGCAGAAATTGCACCCCCTTTCTTCTTTTAGACAAAGAGAAATGAATTGTCTGTAGGTGCAGAAAGCCTCAACAATCATGCACTTGTCTTTTTTTAAACTCAGGCTGCTGTCTGAGGTGTCATGGATAACATATTTAAAATGTATTATTACCTGCTTCCACAGCTGCTCTCCTCAGTTAACCCTGCCAAAAAAAAAAATCATTATTTTTGTGATTCCCAAAACATTGACACTACTGCTACTTATTTAAAACTTTAAAAAACAGTATCAGGAAAACAGTGAAGTGGGTTTAAATAGAACATTTTTTGTAAGCAGAGGAGGAAGTTTGTTTTCCTCAAATCCAAATAGAGGAAAACAAAGGGTCAGAAATGTCAAATAACATGCTGACAATTTGTTAGGACAGCTTTTTAATTTGAATAGAAGAACCAAGCCTTAAACAGTTTAACGGTGTCTTTAAGAGACCTTATCTAAAGTAAATATTTTATTCATGCACTTATCAAACCTTTGTGAATCTCTCAAAATTAGCTTCCTGATCTCTACATTTATGTTTCCTGTCATTTACGTTTGAGCTAATGAGCTACCCCCTTGACACCTTGTGAATTTGTTGATGTTTACCACCTCAGCATTGGAGGGGGGGGTGAAAGGGGTGTAATATGCACATTAATGAGCACGTCACGCAGACAGCAGCTAATGACAACGGTGCATTTGGGGCCTCATTTGGCGATGGTGTCAGCGGTAACAGCCTCCCGGCCATTTTGAGTGCCGGTGTTAGTCTGAATTACCATATAAGTCCCTCACAAAGTTCTTCTTGTCTGGAAGCCTGCGCGTCTCTGTCAGAGGATGGAGCCCGACAAGCTTTACATTTGTTTTTCCTTTAACTTTGCAACAGAGAGAATTGTGGGAGCATGTTTCTTTGAGGTAAGACACAAAGGATTTTATCATCCCGTCTGTGGGCTAACCCAGGATTGTGGAGATCAAACTAGCGTGTTAGAAGATCGAATAGTAATGGTATTGTTACCAGGGGTTTTGTTGTTCCTTCAGTGGTCTACCAGGGAATATCTTTGCTGATTACGAGGACCCCTGTGGTTTCATTCATTGGGAAAAATAGAAACGGGAATAAAGCCACCTATTCACCACAGGTCCTATTGATAGCTACTATCAAAGTATGGATTTTTTTTTTTTTCTCGACTTTTTTTCTTTGAGGCAACTGTGCTCACACCTACTGTTTCCTAGGCATTGTTTCGAATGTCACCTGTTGGTAGCGAAGCTGTTTAAACAGGGTCTATTATGCTAATTGCCGGTGCTATATTTATGGTCTTGGCCTCATTTAGAGTAGCTTTGCAAAGATTGCAGTTCAAAAAAGTTCACATTTGGCTGCCCTGATAGCTCAACACGCTGAGCAGGTGACCCATGAAAAGGGGCTGTAGTCCCCAAATGCAGCAGCCTGGGTTTGAATCCAGCCCACGGCCATTTGCTGTGTGTCATTCCCCTGCTCTTTCCTGGCTCACTCCACTGTCAGTGACTCTCAAAGCGATGACTGTAAACATTCAAAGTAACGCAGCTTTGTTCACTGGAAATTCAAACTCTTCAAACCACATGTTTGAATCTGAATCTGATTCAGAATTTGATAGCACACAGCACCAACATTCACCACAAGAGAGATTACTTCTGCTAAATATTACACCCACTAGCAGCTTATTGTGGCACATAACTGTGGATTCACTCTTTTAATCACAAGCCGTATGTGAAATGTTTTCTATATATGCCCATATTAACCTGTGAACATGTGGAAAATGCTTGAAAATGCTGAATGAAGTGGAAAACATTGCGGAAATACCAAAGGTAATGTAGCTTTTAAAATGTTGACGACTGTACAGTATCTCCATGCACTCTTATTATACTACTTTTAACAAGATGTGCGGTATTTCACTACACAAAGGCAATAGCATCAGTACATCTGGAATATGCCTTGATGGAGGTTTGTGGTCTCTGACTACTTCCAGGTTTATGCATAGATACAGTTGTGCTCATAAGTTTACATACCCTGGCAGAATTTGCAATTGTTTTGGCCATTTTGATCAGGGTCATTTGGGTAGTTACTGTTGTCATTGTGATTCAAAAAGAGTACGCAGTTGTTTGACAATAAATGGCTTCATCCAACCACTAACCATGAATGAAAAAAGTTTTTTCTCTCATCATTGAGATTCTCTGAAAAATGGCAAAAAAAATTGCAAATTCTGCCAGGGTATGTAAACTTATGAGCACAACTGTATGTTGCACTAAACATCTGTAGTCACATCGATTTATGTTGGCAAGCATTTTTTTTTAGGAAGTAGTTTAGTAAAATTCAGTGATGATAACAGGCAAGACCTTGCAGGCATATGAATGGCTGTGAACACTGTGGTGCTTAACAAGACATTAAGTGCTGACAAACTGTAACTTTAGCCATGACCACAGCTCTTATATCCCTATACAGACACACGCACACCAGAGACCCTTCTTGTAGTGGAGCTGCTAGACAAGCTAAAACACAGGTATCCACAGAGTTATTCTCTCAAAGGGCCATGAAAGTGCTCCCAGTGACTGTCAAAGATCTGCCAGACTCCTTGTTTTTCCAACAGAAGAGGAGCAGATTCTGACAAAAGCTTCTCATGGCTGGCCAGCTCTGACTACCAGCTTCAGTCTGTGTCTCTGCTACACTGAGCGGTGGTCAGTGCATCTCTGTCCCCTGTTACTCTCTACCTATGCATGAGACCATGCCTCCTGGTGATGCTGCTCTCCCACAGCTCTGTTGCATTTTAAGTAGCAGGGAGAAAGGTCGAGCAGAATTCAAAAGTACCAGCAACTCTTTACTAGTAACTCTTCAGATTTAAATTGTATAAAACCCTGATATAACACTTTTTTTTGTTCATTTGTAACATGTATTTTCTTCTAGCTAATGGCTTTCACTTCCAGGTTTGTATTCACACAAACAAATGTATACTTTCATGTAATATGAAAGACGTAAATAGAAGGAATCAAAAGAGCTTTACTTGCAAAAAGAGTACAGTAAACAAACAAACAGGGAGAGGTATCAAAAAAAGAGCATATAGGTGGATCAGAGTCAAAAATCACAAGTAAAAGATGTATTTATCACAAGGAGAAATTGACTAAAATGCTACACAAAAAAAGTACTGAGGTGAAGTGGCATGGGGGGGAAAGGGCACCCAGACTTTACATAAGGATAAAAGTATAATAAGATGTTCATTCATTATTCATCTGTCAATGCAGGTAAGATGGCAACGCCAAAAACTCTGGGCTCTGAAAAGAGATAAACCTGGCTTGATTTTTGCTCCACTGCAGCATCCTCACTCAAAACACTGCAGTGGCAAATCAATATGCAAATCAATATTTTGTACACCTCATTATGACCATTATGATTATTGCCACAAAAATAAAATATTTGCTGCCATTTTATCTTTGCAGAGTTACAAAATCCTGCCTGGGAGTTTTCTGTACACTCTGATTATCCCAGTACCTGAAGTCACACACTCCCATCCAGCACTGTTTGAAAACTGGGGTGTTGTGGATCAAGATTTCCACTAAGTGAAGCAACACATGAGCTGCCTCTCAGCTACATAATGAGTTAAAATCCCTAATGGAAGAGGAAGATGCCATACAACCATTAATTGTTAGCAAATGAAATAGCTTATCTGACACCATCACATACAGCAAACTGTGGGAGATTTACAGGCTGAAATGAAAGGTGTAATGACCAGATATTCAGACTATCTTGTCTATCTTCACTATCTAAATATTCACCAATTAACAAATCCATTATATATTTTTTTTATTGTTGGATCAGTTCATAGTTGATTTTACGCTTTAGAAGAGCACGGTCTATCTTGTTAAGTAACATTGCACTACAAGCTGCTGCAAATGAATTAAACAGGAAAGCTTTTAGACTGCACTAACATTGCCATTTGTAATTGATACCTGCTCTCCTGGCTGCTATTTTATTCTTCTTAATCCTTTCCTCAGTCAACTCCACATCTTACTTACAATAACTGACCATTAAGCATTTGCATGAAGTAGGTTTCATAGATGACTTGCAGAGTATTTGTTATTTGAAGCATCTACATTACCAGACTGTGCATTAGTCACATGTGAGATTCACTTTTATCGTGTGTTGACAGGGACTTGGACTAATTCCTGTGGACAAATTCAATTTCTCCCTTCAGAGTAAACTAATGAGATGACTGGTGTCAATCGTGCAGTTGGAGTCACTTCATTTACTCGACTCTTATTCTTTTCTGTACCTCCATGTGAGCAAATGAACATGAAGATTACCAATTAATTACTACACACTAACATGTACATTATAAATAAATAATGGCTGGACTTAACCTGTTTTTTTTTCTAAATGGGACTATTGCACAGTTT
>OOFC01050834.1:10724-22820 GCA_900323345.1 Pseudochromis fuscus | reverse complement strand
GCTAGAGTTAACCTGTTTTTTTCTAAATGGGACAATTGCACAGTTTAGTTATTACCTTTTATGGTTCACATTACCTTGTATTTATTTATTTTTTTGTTTTTAAAGAAGAAGAAGAAATATGTATTTGTCATTGTTTACATGCTGCACACGGTACACACGCACACACACAACAAAATTTCATTTACACCCCTGAGTTCTATGTCTTAATCGATTAAATATATTGAAAAAACAGCAGATTTGCCTTTTAGTAAGTTCATTCAGTGTATTGTGTCACCGTCTACTAACCAGTTTAGTGGTGCTTAGTAATTAAGTCACCGCCTCACCATTGTTTTTTTCACTACCACTACAATTTGTTTTGGTTAATGCCAAAGGTTCATTACTAAAAGGAAGAATCAGTTGGTTTCCTCGTTATTATTATGAGAACTGGAGCAAAGCCCCATTGGCTTACTTATTACTATTGATTGTGAGGGCCATAATTTACTTTTGTCCCAAAGCAAGCTTTTCACCCCATTACACTCTACTCATGGCTCTTTGGTCAGAGCCAGCCTCGGTCTCCATCATCATTAACACCTGCCCAGTCATTAAATTGAGCAGCCCGATAAAGGGACAGAGATTATAGATTTCATCATTGCTCTTCACATCACCCCGGCTAATGATTTGTGCAAAGGTCTAATGGTTTGCATGGCAAAAGGCCACAAAGACCCAGAGTTGCAAAAAAGTCACAAGCTAGCACACAAGAACAAATGTCAATGTGTAGGATTGTTTTGTACATTCAACTTTGACATCCACTACAAAGCAGAGCCTCACTGATCAATGAGGCCTGAAGCTGAGTATGTAGCTCAGTGTTTGAAAATGCCTACCTTAAGTAACACAGGATCAGGATAGTTAACTGAATAACTATAGTATAAGTATGGTAGGAGTATAACACTACAAGCTAGAAAGCACTCAGAGAACACAAACCTCAGTCGAGGCATAATCCATATCTGATCTCCACCAGATGGTCTCAAACTGTAGATGTTATCATCCTGCATGTGTGTAGATCTTCATCTAAATCCATCAAGATTCAACCAAGTTATGAATTTTACCCAAGGAGCCAAAATATTTCATTGTTTTTAGTTTGTACCTACTGCTTCCTTCTTCTTCTGCCTCTCCAGCTCATAAACATGGTGGTGGTATTTTACAGCCCCCTTCCAAAATCAGACAGACAGACACAGACAGGTGAACACCTAAGCTGCTTGGCAAGAGTAATAATACCCTACATACATTAGTTCCTGTCTCTGGCAAGTGTCTGATGGATTCAGGATTCAGGTAGGTAAGGCTTAGAGCCATCTGTGGTCTCAATCAATACAATCTTGTTTATAAAGAATCGCTTCCAAAATGACAACCGATAGCCCAAAGAGTAGCACACCAACAAATCAGGAAATAAATTGGGTTCTCATCTAGTATGATTCAGCGGTTGGAGAACACACAGAGTAGCTTTAGAAGATCTGGGAGAAAAGGTCAAGCTTAAACTCTTTCTCACAGCTAAATCCCCTGCTAAAGAAGTGAAACCTCTTGACAGCGTAAACCAAACAGAACGAAAATATTTGTGCCTTGAAGAAGAAAAAAGAACAAGTGAAACATGACTGGGACAGAGGGTATATGTAAGGATGCAGGTAGGTTATCTCCTCACACACATTGGCTGTTATAACAGGCTCTTCTCTGAGCTCCACCAAAAGTCTATTCATGGCCTCCAGACTGTACAGGAGTCAGCCACAATGTGACCACCACCTGCGTCAGCCGCCTTGCACCGACTCCCGGTATGTTTCAAAAGTGATTTTAAAATTATACCACTTCACTTTCAGCAATTTTTTTTTTGTTTTTTTGTGTACCTCTTCTCTGGGCTATGTATTTTGCCTGACGTAGACTGAGATTCTTGAGTGGAGGACTTTTATCTGTTCCCGGGGCGCGGCTCGTCACCAGGGGTGACAGGGCATTTGCAGTCAAAGCCCCAAAGCTGTAGGACAAGCTGCCTGAGGCAATCAGGTCAGCAGAGTCAGTGACCTCCTTCAGAGCTCTTCTTAAAACATTTTCTGCTTTTATTTTCCTTCACTTTATTCATTTGTGTAATTTTATGCTATCATATGCAATCAGTGTTTTACGTGATTTGGATTTGATTTATTGCTGTGTGCATTTTGTAACATGAGTTTAAAAAAGTGCTATATAAATAATAATGCTAATAGTTATTACTACCACTACTACTAAAAGAATACATACAATTATCTGACTTGTACATCAAATTAAGTCTGTTTCTTCTAGACTGAACAATGTATCTGTGCGGTTATAAGAAAAAAACAAAAGAGCAGAATAACAGGATCTGTTTCCAGTTAGCAGTTGCCAGTCATCGATTGAAGAGGTAGCTTGACTTTTGGTGCAGTGAAGATTCAATTCTCTATTGATCCTCAAAGTGTCAAGTTCTTGTCAAGGGGGTCTACACCGCTTCCTGATGCAAAGCCTTGGCAGAGCAAAGAATAAGTCTGATCAAATCAGAGAGAGACAAGACAGACAGCAGGGGAGGGAGACTGGGGTTACTGTATGTGCATATGTGGGTGGGTTTGTGTGTTGGATAAAGGAAGGGAAAGAAATGCCACTAATATAACAATCAAGTGTGCAAATGACAGTATTGATTGTATGGTTGGTCGCAAAAGTAGCATCACCTTGTTACACCATTGCTTACAGATCTGGGGTTGCAGCCTCAATGGCATTAGCAACACTGCAAAGAGAAAAAGAACAACAACAAAGTAATAAAGCCATTTTCTATGCAGAAGACCAACTGTAACAAAGGAAATCTTCTTTTGTATAGAGGACAGCCGCTATGTGAGAAAATCAACTGTCCATTTGGAGGAGTGTGTAAATGACAATATTATATTATGTCAGCACATCATATCTTCACACTTGTAGCTGTATGACAGTCCAGAGCCCTGCTACCTGTATGTGTGAATGCAGCATTAAGCAATTTAACTGTTAATTAACTGTGCACTTCTTCAGAAATTACCCTATTTGTCCACATGATGAAACTCAGAGCACGGCCATTTGGGTCAGAGAGTACGATCAGGAACAGTTTCCAAACACTGCCTACTCCAAAAGCTTTCCTGAATTAGAAACCATTTTATGGTCTTGAATTGCTGTTATTTTCTCTGCTGTGATCTCAACCCGTTCAGTTTTATGACCTCCTCAGGTGTTACCTTGGTGCACAAAAGTGGAGCGCCACAAGGAATATAATCTGTTCCGGTTCAGGAATGAGTCGTCCATGTTTAGAGGATACACTTCACCCCTCCACATACAAGAAAGCATGCAAACAATGGGCCTCATTAACCAATATCTTCACAAGTTTTTTTCTTGAATTTGTTCTTAAGAAGATTCTTATGAGAACGTTTACATCAGATTCATGAAGGTGCTCTTAAACAGCCGATATGTTCTCAGCTATGTTCTTAGCCTGATGAATCCCGATTCGCCCTATACTGACAGCCATTGGGTCCTCATTTGCATATGTAAACACCCCACTAATGCCCATGACAGCCTGCAGGGCCGTGTCCACACAGAAGTGACAGAATCTGAAGGGAGCAGCTGACAAGTGTTTAAATCAAAGTGTAAACACAGTGAAGCAGTGGCTGAAAACCTAAGAAAACCTTCTGTAGTTCGGAAGCAAGAACTGCTGCAGGAGGTGAACAACAACCTCTCTTCATGTGTGTTAGCATCAGTTGTGGATATGATAAAGTAAATACAAGAATCATTAGATGCTGTTACTCATGTAGTGCATGCTATATCCGAAGAGGAGCCCACAACCCAGGAAGTTAAAAATAAGACTTGATCTCAAATCTGGGGCAAAAGAAAAAAAAATCCTGGAGGACAGACCTGTCTGAGGTATCTGAGCTGGTCCAGAACATCTGGGTTATTAATTAAATGTTAGCGCTCTCTAACACAGCCGCTCTGCTGAGCTGTCAGTGGTTCATGTCTCAGACTGATCTGACCCACATGTGGTTTCTGATCACATGTTCTGGAAAACCTGGAGAGAGCGAACCAAACGTTTCCACAGGTACAGCTGCAATCAATGTAGGTCTGTTGTTGCTCCAGGCGTGGGCCACGACCCCCCTCCTCGTGCTGTCAAAATGAAGCGTTAGTGTAACATTTACTCTGAAAAGCACAAAAAGCTATGAAACAATGATACCAAATAATATAAAAAAATGAAAAGTTCTTTAAAGTATTTTACCCTTTACCTCTGAGCGCAGTGCCAGTGCTACATCTGCACATGCGTATTTGGATTACCGTAATTACATCACGGTTTACACAATTGGAAAAATTCCAATGGTTCCTGAGAGCTGAGACGTTGTACTTTACAGTGAATATGGTTTCATTATCGTAATTTCACTAGCACCTCTCACAGAAGTCTGCAAATTAGCTGATTTACTACATGTTGTAAGAGTGTAATAACAGTGACAATGAAGCAAGAATAGCAGAAAAACACAAAAACGGGATTTGAGTTTAGAGTTTTAGGAGGCTCGGGTGGTAAAGGGTTAATCTATTGAATCAATTTGTTTGTATTGTTAAAACCAAATTGTAAACACATTATCAGTGATCTACTAGGTGGACTCAACCTGCTAGCTTGAGATTGATTACTTTGGTCTTGACCCACATGTACAGGGAAATCAGAGTATTTTTCTCATTCTAGTAAATGAGAGCAACACTGATGCTCATTGAATGAGGTCCAGACATTATCTACACCTGTGCATTGTTAAGTATACTGTATAAGTATAGTGACTGTAGGGAGACTGGGTCAGTTTTGTTGGGTCACTCCACTGGCTGTGGCAGCATGGTGGTGCAGTGGTGAGCACTGTCGTCTCACAAGAAGGAGGCTCAGGGTTTGAATGTTGAATGACAGTAAATACATTTGTTTCAGAGCAGAAAAAGTGGACACCAGGCAAGGAAATGAGCAGGAGGGGCACACACACAAAGAGTGAATGATCCTGGCAGCAGATGTTTTCCTTTTTTTAAATCACAACCAAATCATGAATTACCTGAAGGTTGTGACACTTGCGTGGCCCTCGTCTCTCAGCACAGTGACAGATTTAGGGCCCATCCTTCCTTCCCCCCTCGTTCTGCTGTTCTTCATTGTGAGCTGTGAGCCATGACACATTTGATCAGCTGACTGGTGGCAACTCTTCCTTCTCCAGGGTCAATGCTCAGATTTGCACAAATATTGAAAGAGAAAAAACATAGATAGGTTTTCTCTTCAGACACACCAACCAAATTAATGCAAGCATATTAAAAAGCTGGGGCAAAATACTTAGATATGAAAACAAAATCTAATAATAATAAATTCTTCCTAGGAAGCACTGACCTATTTTTTATGTATTTTTTTGCTATAATGATTGTATTAAAAGTGTATTTTTAATGCACTTTACTGTTGGATTTTCTTACCTCGATTAGTGCTGTGGTCCAACGCACAAAAACACACAGAGTAATCAATAATCTCTTTCAAGAAGCAAATTAAAAAGATTTTGTTTTTCAAAATAACAACACTCACAATGCAGTGGGTCCTGCCTTTCTCCAATGTCCATTTATCCATTGCCTGACACCTGCGTACACCAGCATGCGTTATTGGCAGGTAGCCTGTTGATGCTGCGTTATCTGATGCTCTGTAAATATGAAGTGCCAGCTACAATATCCGTTCATGTCAACCTACTAGTGGTTAACTGCAAGCAGCATATGTTGGGGGTGCTTATATCTTCCAACTGGCATCGCAGATTGTTAGTGTGTCAGCACAAGGAGCGAACACGAGTTGCAATTTCACCCGCGTGAGCAGCTTAAGGTATGAAAAACAACAGTCAACAGTTCATGCTGGTCAAGTAGACAGACAACAAGTGACAATTATTAACAGTCTGTGAAGGGTTGATTTGGAAAAAACACATTAAACACTTGAAACGTACACATCTCTATTCAGTTTGTCTACATAACAAAAGCAAAGCAGAAATCCAGCAGGGTAAGCAAAGCAGGGAATTGGGCAAGTGTGAAAACCTTGTAATACAATAGTTGTCGGTCACAACTGCTTAAAAACAGAGCAGCTGTGGTATCTGTGGTTTTGTATTGAATGGAAACATTTTCATCACATCTGCTGGAAGGCACCATTGGCTTTCTCTCACTCAATAGGTTAACAACATTTCTTGTGAGCTGGGGTTATGAAATGATCTTGGTTGATTTCTAAATGCTACTGATGAGGCAAATGTTCTGTCAAATGTTCATTCAACCTCAAAACAGACCTCCTTTCTCTTATTTTTCTTTTAAATATACTTTCTAACTTGGCATTTCTTTGCCTCATAAATATTTTATGAACATTGGAAATAACATTTATTGGCAGGACTGTGCATGTTTGACTCACAGTGACCTTCAGCTTTTTTCTTAGGCTTTTGTAATCCTGAAATCCCAAATACTGGCATCAGTTCTGAATTTTAGCTGTTTTAACCAAATAGTTTAAGAGCACATATTCTGTCATTTTATACTTCAATAGTTTTTTAGTCCAATCAAATCTTGACTTATATTCAGCCTGACCCACTATTTCACTTGTAGCTTAGCGTAGGGCTACACTTGAAATGCTGCAGCTCAAATGTTTGACTGAGTAATGTTGAATAAGGTGTCAAAAGAGGAAGATGTTTTTTCATGGGGAGAGTTGAATAGACTTGATGTTGACATAGATTTCTTCTTGTGTTGTGCTGTCTGCTTGAATATTTTGTATTTCAGTCTTTGTCCTTGCCTGGTATTGTCTGTCTGTGTTGAATGGTTATTCTTGCCGTGTTTTTCATTGGCACAAAAGCGTTTCAATAAAAATGTGCTGGCAATCGTCTTTGTCAAACACAAACACTGATGAAACATTTGAGAAACGTGCAAAAGGCAAGCCACTGGAAACAAAACAACAAGACCGGGAAAAAATAAAAATAAAAAAAAATAATGTTTGCATCCTTGAATTGTAACAAAAGCTCATAACAACATAATAATCTGCCTTTGGTGTGAAACAGGTCCAGTTATCCTATCAGCCATTGTCTGAAAAGAAATGGTCAGAAAATGTCACTGGAAATAATCAATAAGGTGCATCACAGAAGCTGTTTGTATGAAAATATGTACAACTAAGAAGCAACTTGAAGGAAATATTGTGGTCTTACTTTGATAGCGTCTCTGTGTAAAGAAATTGGTTGGTCCTCTTGTATGTAAAAGCGTAAAAATGTAACGTATTTGTTTCAGCCCATCATGCTTGTGTTGTAAAATTGGCTAATCTGTGATGGGATATTAAAGAAATTACCCAAAGAAACTCAAAATGTGTGACTCAGAACTCCACAGTCAAGTACTTCTTTCATCACATCAGCCAAAAGCAATTCGCGGCACTTGTAGCGATAAGCCAAATGATTTCTACCGAGGACGAAGGAAATTGGACAAAAAAGGTGACTTTAGACGTATTTAACAGATATGGACAAGTGGAATCATTTTTGTATCTTGTTGACTTACAGATACACAACCTTGAGCCACCGTGGCAGCTGTCATTGATGTCTACAAGCACACTGTAGTGAAAAGTGTAGCCAAGAAACACCTGTCTAGATGGAAGACGAAGAGAAATCAATTAAAACGGATGCAGATAACGTCTGACATTTCTGCTAACACCAAAGAGATTTTTATCTGTGAGATGAATGTTTGAACTGAAATGGTTTGATTGGGCTGTCCTCTTAGACAGCTGGGCTTGGAGAAAGGCCAGATAATCCTGCACTGACACAAAAGAAGTGTTATCTGTCTTTTTATTATTTGTCATTATTGATTCTTTTAATTTTTCTCATGCTGCTTTGTCACAGTCTTGTCTTTTAGTGTATTTTGTGTATAGGAAATACTGCATTAGATGTCTGTTTCATATCATACACAAATCTATCACATTTATTTAGAGGATATGACTTTTCATTGACATATGTTTATACAACTATAGACTGTATAGACAAAGCTAGCATGACATCACTTTTGGTTTGTGGACTTACAGACAGGATATCAGCATTTGATCGTTGCCATGTTGTTGTTTTTTAACCGAAAATGACCACATTTGGTTATGAAGGAGGCGGGTCTGACTTTTGAACCCGATGATGCTTGTTTATACAAATCTCATTGGAGTCTAGGTCTGTCAATCAAGCTATCCACACCCCTGAATATTCTTTGTTTTGAAACCTAATATCTACTTCTGGGGTCCCCAATCCTGGTCCTCGAGGGCCGCTATCCTGCATGTTTTAGATGTGTCCCTCTTCCAACACACCTGATTCAAATGATCAGCTCATCATCAAGCTCTGCAGAAGCCTGATAATGATCCTGATCACTTGAAGCAGGTGTGTTGGAAGAGGGAAACATCTAAAACATGCAGGACAGCAGCCCTCCAGGACCAGGATTGGGGACTTCTGATCTACTTAGTGATGATTTTTTTTTTAATTATTTTTGTTGTTTTGTTTTTGTTTTCAGATGGACCTCCAGATCACCAATAGGGAGAATTAACATCACAATGACTTGTGGAAAGAAATTAACTGATCCAATACTTCACCATTGAAAATGATTGATTGAAATTTTGATTTGAAGTCAACTGGAGCTTTTTTTTGGAGGCAGCATCTAGCAGCCATCAAGAGTATTACACCTGGTTACCCTTCTACATTGGTCTCATTGCTTTGTCCATTTCTATATACAGTCTTATGTATAAAACACACGTGCTAATAATAATGTGACATCAAAGAAATAATACCATTGATATCTAAAGGAACAGTTTTACAACATATGAGGCTCATTAACATTTTATATTGATTTACATTTTTTTGATTCAGTTTATAGGATATTACATGTTGATAGTGTTGGTATAATTTTATATAAATACAATCCACGATAATTACTCCCACCACCAGAAGGGGGAGACAGAAGTTCTCGTACAGGTTTAAATTTGAACACCTGAACTTTCTCTATTGTGAATTCCTGAGTTAAGAGGAATTAAATCCTCAAACATGGATGAAGTATTGTTTGATTAATTTCCTTGGATTCCATTGTATGACTCACTGTGTCTCCAGATTGTTAGTGAGGCAAAAGTACAAATATTTAATTCATAGTCCTGAGTCACTTTGTCAGACTGTCAAATGAAAAAACATTCAGTAAATTGAATAAAATAAAATAATACAGCATACCCATGGGCTCAGTGCTGCAGCAATGGATTTGCATGAAACTGAAGAAATATGAAAATAGCAGATATGTGTAATTGTGCATGGGTGACACAGATGGACAGAGTCAAAGCAGACATTTACCAGGACCCTCAGATGAACAATATCTCCTCGCAGTCCTGAGCACACATGTTAAATGTCATGCTGCATTTATTGTTTGTTTGGGAAACTTTTTTATTAAAAAGAAGCAGATGCTTAGTAAAACACAATCATACACAGTAATAAAGGACAAATTGGGGTGTCACTTAGAGACGGATTTATTTGAGAAATAATATAATTCTAATTGTCCAGAAACCAGTATTTCATCTGCTTCATCGTCACCCATGAAATTAAATTTTCACAAGACTAGCTCTGAGTTGATAGAAAATGCTGCAGGTACAAAAGAAGAAAAAACATTTATGGTTGATTCCTTTTCACAGTGGTCAGACATATGTTTTCTAGGACAATGCAGCCTTTAAGTGACATCATAGACTAAATGTGTATTGAAGTGTAATTTTCTCAATGTTTTTTAATATGTAAAATAATCCTCTGATGTTCTCAAGTAAGTACAATTTAAACATACATCACTTTAAAACCATGAGGTGGATTTTTATTATTTATGTTGTATGTAATGTTAAAGTAACAAATTCACAACCTGTAATATTCCACACAAGTGTTAACAAGTAGTGAGCTGCAGACAAAACATCTTCTGCCTCCAGCAGGAAGTCCACACTGATCACCATGCATCATTCGGCTATAAGCTGTTTATGCAAACTTGAGCAGCAGTCTATTGTTGTGCCAACGTTTTTTGAATTCTGATACACTTTATATCAAACTTTTATAGTGCTGTCAATATGAATACACACACAGTTTCTTACTGCTGAAGTCACTATAGGATTTAGAACCACTGATCAAAGCTCATCATGCAATTAACGTAGCGTAGCGTCATAAACACGACGGAGTCACGGTCACATGTCGTTGCTGAGAATTCAGATCCCTCTTGATCTGTGTTGTTTCTTTTCAAACCAACAACCGTCACTGTTGTACCGTTACTGTTGTTGATCGACCTGCTGATTGATTCGTGGTCTCGCATAGATCAACCAAGGCAATCTTAGGTACCTATTGCAGGCTGATTTTCAAAGGATTCACATATGTCTGAGGTGAAGTTTCCTGCTTTCTTGTTTGGTTCTATAAATAGTTTCAGTCATGAAACAGATGCTGTTCAATGGCACCTTTTTTGTGACTGTAACAAGTGTAACTGTGGATACATGCCTCTGTGTTTCGGGCATGTTGAGTGACAAAACAGTGCTGCCTTCATGTTTTCCATCTTTTTATTTGATGGAAAATCTGGTATTATTGGTGATCTCAGTACCAACACAACAAAAAAGTCAAACATATTAATGTAATCAGCACTGAATTGGCAAAATATATTTACTGTGCCATGAAATTACTAAAAATACATTTCCATCTGAAGTCCGATTCATTAAATCTCCCGTCTTTGGCTTTAAAGCAAATGAAAACAAATATAAGAAGAGAGCAACAATTAAAGATGTGTTCAATCATCACCTAATAGACCTCCAGTGGAGACAAATGTACAGTGAGTCAACTATTTACTTGCCTTTGAGCCTTGTTTACTTCAGCAGGAATTAACTGTTTCTGGGGAGCTGGATATGTTTCTAAATCCTCTCATCTTCCCACAGTTAAACAACCTCATGTGGACTGGCTCATGAAAGCTGAGACACCCAGCACAATGCAGCGCTATATTTCCATAAGTCTTTTTCTCTCAATCTGCTTCCATGAAATCCTTTTTGATCATGTGCAATCCCTCCTCAGTACCTGGCTGCTGACCATTTTCTACACACAAATGTCCATTTGGCATGAAGAATGCAGCAGACATGATTCTGCTTAACATTTCCAAGCCAGACAAATTGGACTAAGATACCAGCTGTTAAGCATGGGAAGGCTAATCAGTTAAGCAGAATGCCGAGGATTATGCAGTCAAAGAAGAGTTGTTGTTCTCAACACAATATAATGCAGAGGACAGCACATCTGCTGTTGGTTTCGTTATCTGAGCTATTTCCTCTTGTTCATTGTGGAACCTTGTCTTAGGCTTGTTGTTTGCTTGCTGCTGTTTACCACAGGCCTGTTGTGAAGGAAGTGTCCAATTAACTGTGGATTTGGTGGCATGTGCTATCATATCGCAGCTCCCAGAGTCGCACGTCATCTGTGTGCTTGTGTGGCAGGGTGTGAGGGCTTCAGGCCAGTTTTAAATCACTTCCCCTCAGCTAAATTAACTGCATAAAACATTGCATGTGTGGATGTGATAAAAAAAGAGAGAAAAAGTTTTCAGAGAGATTAAAAGTGTATGAACAACAGAGTTCACATGTTCTGTATGTTGTATGTTAATAAAGCTTACAATCACAAAGACATAATGGGAAACAATGGAGATTCAGTGGCTTCACTATCAGGAATGTTTGGTTTATTTCCCGCAGTGGTTTGGAAAATGTATAACAGAGCTTGATGATTTTCTTTTTTAAACACATCAGGTGTTACCCAAGAAAAAATGATAAACATCTAGGGAAA
This sequence comes from Pseudochromis fuscus, assembly GCA_900323345.1. Lineage (NCBI taxonomy): Eukaryota > Metazoa > Chordata > Actinopteri > Pseudochromidae > Pseudochromis > Pseudochromis fuscus. Next base: position 11,004 of record OOFC01050834.1, on the reverse strand, counting down.
ACCAGAGTATGGCCGTTTTTCAATAGGCATACTTGTCCACATTTACGTTCTCGCGTACTCGTGAAACGTCATCAGAGACCTAGTACTGTTCCAATTCAAAGTACACATCTGCCCGAGAACGCATGAAATACCCGGATGTGTTCTCGCTCCTCCTTCATTATCGAGCCTGCATCAGACCAGACTTGTATGGACTTGGGGAAGCCAAATAACCCTTAATGCATTTTGCAACAGCGTGCGGAGATGTGATGTCAACAAGTACGCTGGCGTACCAATCGCACTT
>OOFC01050833.1:5151-44269 GCA_900323345.1 Pseudochromis fuscus | reverse complement strand
ACAGGGCAATGTTCGAAAAAGCTCCTCTACTGCTCCTCCACAGGGCAGTGTCCTCCACTGCTCTTCCACAGGGCTGTGACCTCCACTGATCCACCACTTCTCCTCCACAGTCCTGTTTTCCCCACTGCTCATCCACAGGTTCGTGTTATCCACTGATTCTTCACTGCTGCTCCACTACTTCTCCACAGGACAGTGTTCTCCACTGCTCCTCCACATTGATGTGTCCTCCACAGGGCCGTGTCCTCCAGTGCTCTTACACTGCGACTCCCTAGTGTGGTGTTCCCCACTGCTCATCCACAGGTTTGTTTCATCCACTCCTCCTCCAGTGCTCCTCCACAGGGCCCTGTCCTCCACTGCTTCTCCACAGACTGTCAGGGATGTGTGAGGAAGCAGAACCCAAGATGCAGATCTTCAATATAAAAGAATGTCTTTAATAAACAAAGAGAACAAAAGGCGCTGCACAAAAATGGCAGGGAAAAAATACAAAACCAAATCAAGAGACCAAACACTAGAAAAACCCAAAACTAATGGAAGAAACTCAAACCTTCAAAACCCCCATAACAAAAACAAATCCACTAGAAATAACCAAAACCCAGGAGCAAAAAACAAGTGACGACGCGAACTCAAAGAAACTGGAAATCCACTGGAGACATTAGACGGAACACCCAGACGCAGCGATCATAGACAACGAACTGGTACAGGACAAGGAGACACAGGAGGTTAAGTACACTGGGGTAACGGGGGTTAATTGAACACAGGTGGAGAGGACAATCAGGGAAGGCTGTGCAGACGAGACAATCAACGCAGGTGTGAACAACAGGAAACAGGAACACAAGAGACAAGACTCAAAATAAAACAGGAAGTGACAAAACAGAAAACACTGAAAACACGCAGGACATGAAACACCAAACTAAATGGACATGACACACATAGAACAATCACAAGAAAATAAATCACAACTAAACACAAAAACCCAGGAAAAACAAACAAACTAGACATACACATCATGACATAAACACACACAAGCACATGGACCTCTGTAGCAGTCTGATCCACGTCCATACACAATTCTCCACCACGGCTAGGTCATTAAATCAGTATGTCAGCTGAGTCTGTCAGAGACTGCCTGTAATGATTGTTAAGATCCAACAGGTGTCAGTATTGAGCAACACAGTACTGACACATATCGATACAGTTTGGGGAATGTGTCACAACGCTTCATGAGGCCTCATCTACCCATCACTACCAGGGTCTGTCAGGCATTGAAACTATGATACCACGCCAGAACATTTACAAATCTGATAAGCCTGAAAGCCCCCCCCCAGTCAATCTGTTGGGTATTCTTCGTTGTACTGGAGGACCTGATGTCCCTGACCACCCCTCCATCCCTGTCCCCAACTGTGATGGCAAAAAAAAACAACTCACAAGAAATCCAAACCCTGCAGAGCTCACATTAAGTGCCTCAGTGTATGTTATTGTGGCCTTAACCAAAAGCCAGACATGGGACGCAATAAAGGGAGCAGACAGGCATCACATTCACTATCAGCTCATTTCATGTCTCCGCAAGAGGCCGAGCAATCACACCTGACGGCTCCTGGACAACAAACCTTTTTCAGAAGAGCCTCACATTTTGTGCAGCATGGCAAAACCGTAATTGCCCTTCTTGTCAGGCGGTGTCATTAAGTCGGGCAAAGTGAAACATGCCGTCCGGTTAAAGCGATAGGACACACAAGAGGAAAAGGAGGCAGACTGCTTGGCCAGACCTGTGCTGAATGCCAAATAATTCAGCTGTTTACAAAGTGGAGGGATGGTGGAGAGACGAGGACTGTGAGGTGACTTCAGTTGGACTGATTCTGTGGGGATGGTGCTAAGTCGAGGTGATGGGGAAAAAATACTCCTGTGGCCAATTATCTAAGATGGTTTGGACATAGTCTTTACCATATGGCTTAATAATCAATTTATAATATACTCTTATTCAGGATATTTGCTGATTTAAAGGAGCAATGACCCAGAGCTATAGTGGTCATTGTTAATAAGCCTCAGAGAAATACCTGATGGCTCTGCAGATCTCTTCACTTCTTTATGACCAACTACTGCTTTTTTGGCTCAGTCTTACTGCTCTCATTAAAAAGGTCCTAAAGCTGTCTGCCTGCTCAGCACCACACAGACAAAGTTAGCCAGGTGAAGATAGCGGAGCGTTAAACAGCTAAAATCGAACATTTTCTTCAGAAGTTGGTGGAGACCCAAACGGTACAGAAGACCGAAAAGGACGTGGTTAACTATATTTTTATTTTCTCCGTTTTCCTGTGATAACGAGATAATTATGTGGTTTTCTCGACATCTTGAGTTATTTTTCTCGTTATCTCGAGAAAACAAACTTCGTTTTCTCGAGATAACGAGAAAATAAAGTTAGTTTTTTTCAAAGATGGAAGGATAAATTATCTTGTAATCTCGACAAGATAATTTATCCTTCCATCTTAAATAACAAGATAATACTGTTTTCTCGAGATAACGAGAAAAATAACTCGAGATCTCGAGAAAACTACCAAAATTATCTCGTTGTCATGGGAAAACAGAGAAAATAAAAATATAGTTAACCACGTCCTTTGAGGGCTTCCGTAAAACTGAGCTAAAAGAAAAGTTTTAAATTCAACAGGATCATTAAGCTACAATCACCAGAAGTTATAACAGTGTTCATGCAACTCATACCCGATTCATAAAATCACACAATTCAAATACACCCACGAGAAACAAGCAGTAGTTGGTGCAGTACAGTGGCTTTTGTTGATCCTCCTGTAATTACACTTGTACTATGAAGACGATAAAAACTGATCTTGTATTTTAGTTTTTTATGACCTTTTATTTGTCATCAATGATAAAAAATCTTTAATGGCGTCCTTTGACTAATTCATTCATCTTGTCCTAACAGCTGCTTCTGTGCTGAACAGCTCACAACAAACTCCAAATATATGACAATATTTTTGTAATGTTTACAGAAATTTAGACCCGTTTCTGAAATGTCACTACAGTGAAATGGCCTTTTTTCCATAAAGGATTTTAAACTATACTGCTAAGTGCTTCCACAAATGCACAATAAGCTGGAGCTTATCATCTGTTTGGATTTTCAAAGTAATTATTTTTTTTATACATATGCTAATTTCTGCTGAATGGGGCGGTGTGCTGATGTTGTTCTGTGTCTGCTGGATGTCAGTACTCAAAACTAAATGAGAACAGCTGCTTTACAATATCTCAGCCAGGGAGGATTTTTATTTTATTTTATTTTTTTTTCAGATTTGAGGCAACTCCAAACAACAGTCACAGAAATAAAAGTAAGGGTCAGAAATTCAATCCACTGCTGCTCCTGTCCAGACGCTGAAGTCCCACCATTAGTTTGTGGGTGAATGGACAAATACGAAGCAAAAATTGAAGTGATATATAAACTGCTGGGGAAAAAAGTGCTATAATTTAGAACACAATACAAGCAACACTGAGTTTATCTTTAGTTTAAGTTTTGCATTGAAATTTGGAACCGTTGTTAGGTGATTCCTACTTGTCTTTTAGTATATTATCTGCCCTAGGATAGTGTACCACGTATACTATCTTTTATTGATCCATGTAAGAAGTCTCATTGAGATTAAGTCTCTTTTACAAGAGGGATGTGGCCAAGATGGCATCAACAACCAAATAAAAAGTTTCATATACAGACAACACAAACAACACTAATGAAAAACAATTCAGACAAAACAGCTACAGTCACGAAGACAGCACTTTTCACTGTCTCTGATCAAAGGGTTAAATTCACCCAATGAGATCAACTGAGAGATTTTTTTGTCCTTTTGAAGATTGATCCAGGATGCTGGGGCAGAATATGTAAAAGTCTTTTTCCAAGATCTGTTTATTACGGAGCCGCTAAAGGGACACGGAAAAAAAAAAACCAGACAAGTATTGCGAGATCTTGCAAAACCATCATCAGGTCATCCATGCTCCACGAAATTGTTACGATCAAACTGGTGTCTACTGCTCTTAATGTAGACAAGGCAATGGAGTGGGAGAAGTTCATTGAGTTTTTTTTTCACCCATGTCCCTTGTCTCATTTTTTTCACCCATCTTTTTTTCTTTTCTTCCCATGTCTCTTTAGGGGCTCTGTAGTTTTTACTCTTGAACCAGCATCAGAAGTGTGTGAATGAAGTTCACAGAGATACCTGGGTAAGAAGAATGGATTTATACATGAAAGTTAACCAATGTGACAGTCTGCGGACATACAATGACAGACATTCACCTGTTGCATACGTACTGTCCTATAAAGGGCCTCTCACTAACATTAGAGGTACCAGCTTTAAGTCTTTCTGCTCTGTAACTCAGAGTATAATGGGATGATGAGACTGTTTTCACTTTGTCAGACTTGTGCTTTGCATGCAGTGCATCTCGCTCCCAGACCTGTTATTAAATGTGTATGAAGGAACAACAGATGTCATCTCCCACAGTCTTCACAATGGAGAAACTCAGATCCATGTTTACTCTCCCTAAACATTTGAAAATCGAGGTCACTTTTGGGGAAACGAGCCAACAACACTGCACGCCACAAGAAACAGCAAAAATAGACCTGTTCTCAAAAGGACGTCGTGAGTCAGCCACTAAATCTTTTACAAGAATTAAAACCAAGCAAAAAGAACAAAGGTGGAGGGACAGGAATGAAATGGCGAACAGGAAATAAGATGTAGTGGAAAACACCTCCTCAACCCACATAGCAAAAACACCCAGTGAGTACACTGAGGGTGTCGACCCTCTGGAAACATACGCTCGACTCCCAGTCAAGCTGATTAGCACAGGCTGAGTGAGCTCACCGCAGGGTTAACCAATGGATCCTGGTCAGCACATCAGACTAAGTAAGGCCCATAAACTGGACATAACCAAAAGTGCAATGCAGAAGTGTAAAAATGTGCAATACCACCAGCGGTCACTGGATCCAAAAAACTCTCAGGTCAACTCTTATTCTGAAAATCATCAAGTAGATATTAGGCTTCAAAAAGAGGAAGATTTAGGGGGTGTGGTTAGTTTGATTGATGGGTCCATTCTCCAATCAGACCATGATCTCAAGTTTCCTACATGCTGGGCAGTGTCCTCGGGTTCAACTGTTGGCCCCGCCTCATCTCTCCTCCTTTCATATCCAAATATGGTCACTTCTGGCTCCAAACAATCAACATGGTGACGTTCAAATACCAAACTCCATACTTCAAAATGTGAGTCCACAAACCACCGGGTGATGTCACAGTGGCTTCATACATTCTGTGTTCAGTCTGTGGTAAAACCTGTAATCTAGATCTGTGATCCCTCTGACCATAACACTGAGGTTATATCTAACACTTTAACATTTCTGTATGCAAGACTCCATTTTTGCAAGTTTAAATTTTCTGTTTCTTAATGAAACTTGAAATTGCTCTTCAAATTAAAAGACAGAAAACGTTTTAATAAAATGTAATACTACAAATGTGTGTATGCAAATACAGCTGAACTAATCAAACATGGAGAAGCTCACAGGAAATGACGAAAAAAAAAGAAATATTAATATTAAATTCAAAATACTTTTTCATACAAGATATTAAAGGTGTAATACACAGGACATTTAAAGATGCTTTCTGTAAAAAAATATATAATAATAATACTAAAGTGACCTCTATTTGTTGTTGACAGCGCTAAAAGTTGGGTGGATTTATAATATTCAGCAGTTCGTCTGAAGCAGTTCGTCGTCTGTTTTTTCAGTGCTTGCTTTGTTACACATCAGACAGTGAGACATTTTGAAATCTTTAAAAACTAACATGAGAAAAATATGTTGTTAAGATTGTGTGACGTAGAAAAAAAATGATTCTTTTATGACCACAAACTGTTTCCACACACACACACATAATGCTGGAAAATAGTTGTTTACATGACCACTAGCATTTAGCATTTTGTTCCTGGGGTGAAAATCAGATGAGATGAGACTGTATATGTGTGTACATTTGTGTACTGGGGGGTAGTGTGTATTAGAATATGAGAACAAGATGCCACATGTTAAACTCAAACAGGGAAACAGTGGACGGGTGGATGGATGGATGGATGGATGGGTGGATGGATAAATGAACAGATGGACCTGGGTGGGGAGGAGTGGGGCGACGTTTCATGCAGCCAGCCGTCAGTGGATGACGAACACTCCCCTCTGCAGCTGTCCCAGGTAGATCCTCATCTTTGTACTGTTGCTCCTCTTCCTCACCCATAAACAACAAAGATACAAGCGACATTTTATTGCAGCCATTTAAAAACAATGCACTCCAAAGAAGTTGCCATGAGTAAGTTTTATCAATATAACATTATATACAAGCCAAACTGCCTTCTTATATCCACGTACAACTGAAAAACAGGGTGCTCTGGATATAAATTCATGACATTTTCACTTTTTTTTCCCATTTTACAGTTTGTGTTTCTAACCTTGTGTTGACAGAAAATGTTTGGTTTTCTAACTAGACAGCACCAAGGCATAGTTCAGCTGTACTGATGCTTTAATAGACTGAATACAGAAATGGACAAAGCAACCGGACAAAAAAACTGCAATATCCCAACGGCCACTAGAGGCTGCCTCCAAAAAAACTCTGGCTCCAGTTGACTTCAGTTCAGAAATGGTCATTTTCACTCATGAAATTCTCAGTCAACACGTTTTCAGTCATTCAGGTGGTCCATCTGAAAATCATTGAGCTTCAGAAAGAGAATATTTAAGGGAGTAGTTCAATTGACAGTGTCAACTTATACACATTGGGCGGTCTGCTTGGGGTCAAGGGTCAAATTTGCCTCTTCACTACTACCCTCATATCCAAATATGGTCACTCCTGGCTGCAAAATGCAAGCTCACAAACCCCTGGGTGATGTCAAGTTAGCATCATCCGTTCTATAAACAGTCTATGGATATGTTAGGCTGAACACTGCTGCCCTCTTGTGGTAAAACAGCAACACTGTCTTGTTGAAATATTCATTATTTTTCGATACACGATCCCATTTTTTGGCCTAAAATGTAATCATTTGTTTCTTGGGTAATACCCTCTCACTCCTAAATATCATCAAGATCTGTTCAGTACTGGTTCTGTTCAGTACCATTGCTGAAAGACAGACAGACCTCCTTGGCCAAGGTAATAAATATCAGTGGTTTGTTTTTTTAGCAAATCAAACATAAATGAATAAATGTCTATATATAACTGTGTATTAATCCACATCTTGGTGACGACAGCAGCAGGACAGTGAATGCAGTTTCAGGGTTGATAGTGACTGACTGTTTGGACAACCATGGAGCTGTACGGAGGAGAAAAATAAAATACAGCAGGTTTTGTCCACACAGACAATATTTATTAGTCGGATCAATGTGCTGATCTTCTCGTGGGATTTGCTGACATTCAAAAAAAGTACAAAACATCCCCAGCCTTATCTTTAAAGCAGTAAACACAGTTCTGTTTGCAGCAGGATCAGGACGAGGACTACAACCCACCTCATTGGTCCCCGCTGAGCTGAGGACACAGCTAATCTCTGTGTTGTCCTTTGACTCGAGGTAGTAGATGGCCCGACTCTGGTGGTACCTGTCCGCATAAAAACACAAACAGCATTAATTCGTCGTTGTGGGTAAGGGATGAGGAATGGGCGTAAGTGTAGACAGGAGAGGAGTTCATTATACATAATTTTACCCAGATGAATAAACCACATTCCCCCTGAGACAGCACTAAGTAGATAATTGGACTGGAAAGTCAAAACAAAAAAGTCTGTTATTTTTTAATGGCTCCTAACTGTCAGAGGACAGAGCCGGCCCACAGGAAGAGACTGACAGTCAAAGTATTTGATCATTAAGAAGCCACTGAAGAATAATGATGCATGTGTCTCCCTGTGGCTCTTTGAGGAAGCTTTCCAGTGGTGTGTCTTCTTCAGCTGTGAATAAATGAGACATTCCCATAAAAGAAAAAGGCACTCACCTCCCAGCTTGCTCCTCTCACCTCCCTCTGTCTGTATCTGCAACTGTTAGGACATATTTCTAATACTTCAAGTCCTCTTTAAAGGACTTATGTCTGGTGAGAGCATCGGTGCCATGACTGGTCAAGGATCTTCATCTTCACGGATAAAGATCACAGATTTTTATTTTCTTTATCTGCATCACAGCAGAATACAACACTCGCTCTCTTGCAGATATATCCTCTAAACATGTATTTCTAGGGCCGCTTTAAGCACCTTCACATGTTCAGTGGTTCCTTGGTAATATCTTGTTCTGTAGCGCAGACAAAAAATAAAATAAAAAGAGGCTGCAGCATCCACACAGTTGTAAAATGTTTTTTTGGACATTAAAGCCATCAAATGCAAGGCAACGTGGCCATCTAGTGGTGAGCAGAGGGGACGTGCTGTGGAGACACTGAAGACTTGATTATATCACCATACAAAACAGAAGTATCAACAAATACAAAAGGTTTTAGGAAATCGTTTGTGGACATTTAGGGAAATGTATTTTAGAGGGAGAGAAGATCAACACAACTCACTCACACAGATACTTTATTAACCTTGAAGGTAATTCTGCTGCCAAATTGTTTTGAATTATGGTAACAAATATCAAGTATAAATACAGAGTGCAAGAACTAGTGCCACATTTTTTGATGTATACAGTCTATGGGCATAGCTCAGATTCCCACAAGGACACACTGACAGAGTCGTAGCAGCTGTAGTAGTAATCAGTAGTTTGTTGGTACAGTATTGTTAGTTAATACAAAATACTACCAATATCTAGTAATGTAGCATGTAGGTCATAAAATAGAAAAATCATTTTATAGATACTTTATAGGAAAGTGCTTTGTTACGTCAGCTACACCAAATACAGACAAGACAACCAATACTGAAGCCAGGTAAGCAAAATATATGAAATGGTAAATGGAGTACATTTATATAGCACTTTTATGATCTAAGCTAGGTCCCAAAGTGCTTTACATGGCACCTCATTCACCCATTCACACACACTCTCACACACCAATGGCTACGGAGCTGCCATGCAAGGCGCTCGCCACCATTGGGAGCAACTTAGGGTTCAGTGTCTTGCCCAAGGACACTTCGACACATGGACAGGAGGAGCCAGGGATCAAACCCACAACCTGATGATCCATTGGCGACCCACTCTACCACCTGAGAAAAAATATATACATTATGAAAAATAATAGGATATACTATAAAATAACAACAAAGAAAAAACACTAAATGCCCAGTGTATCTATCATATAGGTTATCTTGTAACAACAGCTAGCTATGGTGCTTATCTTCCAATCAAATTGCTCCAAATGTTTTGTCCCGCCTACATATCCTGTTTTTATTGGACATCTGTCAGGATACACAACAACCACACACAATCTGAAGAGTTAAGGTAAACATTTTAAATACAACATGGAAACAAAAAGACGTCTGGAGTGAGCACCACTATTACTGAATCATGCATCACTAGCAGATTCATCTGAAGTGATAGAGTGCACGCAGTAGCCAATCAGAGACTGCGAGTTCATGTGAAGGTTATCTGGTGCTGGTTTTCTCCATTTGTGTGGAGTTAGGACGGGAACATTCGGTCGTCATGAAAGTACAGTCTTTGTAATTTACACAAAAAAACACCAACACATAGAAAGGACAAAGAAAACTATCTGAAAATCCCACTTTTACCAAACAACCAAATCTTAAAAGTGTGGAGAGAGAAAAACTCCTGTCCACCCACATGCTTTTTGCCCCATTTCTCTCTCTTCTGCTGAGCAAGTTTCTGATTAATAATCCTTTTTCTGGCTTTTTCACCGCCTGTCAGCTCCATTGTTAATTTTTCATTCTCGATCATCTTCTTTTTCTCCTCCAGCTCTGCAATTAAGTTTTCCCTCAGCTCAACCTTTTTATCGTCAGACTCCTTCACCGCTGCCTCCTCCAGCTTGATGTAGCTCCTCTCCACCTGCTCGGTCTGTGGACGGTACAGAAAGAGGAGAGGAGCTGTGTTTACCCTGTAATACCTGAAAAGTAACAGTAAATTAGGGATATTAACCTCGAGCTGGAAAAACAGAGCTGTAAAGAGAAACATAAGATGTCCCATTAAACAAACTTATTATATGAACTTTAGTTACTCTCAAGACCTCTCTTGTACCTTTTTGACCCCTTTGCAGTTAAATGATCATTAATGAATGCAGCTACTGTCCTCCACTAGAGAGGTTGTGGAATCAGCCATTTTAATCAGTAAACAACAAAAACAGAGTGAATACTAATTCTGGCAAACAGCAGCAAAAGGAAAAAAGCTGACCAGATACTGAGTTGAGAAAAATAAAAATTTCCAATGTAATTAAAACAGTAAAACGAGATAGACAAGTTTAGAGCAAAGAGAATGAAAGACAGATCATACATCTTCAGGTCACACACGATATAAAAGGTCAACACAATTTAACTGGTTGGTTGTGACCTTGGCGCTCACACTGGATGTAAACGTGGAACCACACTCAGTCCAAAATCTACCCGACTGTCAGATCAAAGTGCTGGATCAGTTGTCTCCTGTCAACTTTCACTTCACAGGAGCTCATTGTCATAGACAAAGCTGACGGTTGATTTTATACCTGCTGACTTCTACATGACAACACCTTGACCCTGTTTACACCTGGTTTTAGGATGGGTCTTGGACCACAAGTGGACAGCGCTAAATACAAGTGTGAACAACCACCAAGATGCACTGAGATCCAATCACTCAAACTACTTGAGGAGGTGGTCTGGGACACATGTGACCACTAAGCTTTTGTAGTGTAAACACTAACGCGTCCTGATGCATCCCCGACAAGGACGAAACAGGAAATACCTCATCAACGCAAGACCGAAAGACAATGATATTTGTGGGTATTTCCTTGCTCTCATATACAACTTGTAAACAACTTTGTCCTCTGTCCTGAAACAGTTAGTCCATACATGTGCAATAGTTGTTGACTCATTTTGCCTTCTCCTGATGTTGCAGTAGCGACATCTGAACACAGGTGGTCAGCATGAGGGTTTGGAGACATATGGGTCTTTCCAAGAAACTGGTGTTATTTTGCTATCTGGTATTTTGCCAGCTTTTTAGATCCAATAATAGAAGATAAATTTAGACTTATTACCCCCAGGATTTACCTAATGATGACCTCAGATAAATTAAAAAAATAAATGAATAAATTATACTCTTGCTATGAGCCATCCCAAAAACAGGACCAAAATTGGGACATAAAAAGTTACCTTAGGTGTCAGCAGCAACATCACTTGAAATTGTCTTATATACCACTAGAAATAAAGACACTGTGTTAAATTTTACCATCCTAGTCCTTTTTCTAATCCAGACATGCAAGTGTTTCATGAATCATCAGTCTCATTCAAGTTTCTGCATATCACCCATGGCGTCCACCTGTGTTACATGTGGAAAAGGCTCATTAAACAGACACAAATTGCGAGTGATTTTTTAATAGCAGCCATTTTTGACACTTAACAGCACACTGCCTTGCATATTTATTTTGATTTCCAAACTGTACCTATGAGAAAATTATTAAAAAAAAAAAAAGTATTGTGAAATTTGTATGTGTCCTTTTTACCTTGGTTACATCAGGGTAACCACTGTATGCAGAATCATCTGCACAGAAGACACGGTTTACAGTAGTATGTGACATCACTTGGTCAACAGCTGTAAACAACCACCATGTAGCAGTTTCATAGAAGCACCCATATGTTCAATACAGGTGTAAACAAGCTGTCCACTTGTGATCCAAGATGCATGCAAGTGTAAACAGGGCCCTAGGTTTGGGTTTTTTTCCCCCTTATACTTATTAAAGCACATACCACTTCTCCCTCAAACAGAACAAACCAAACTACAGCACAAAACTCTCCAAAAATTGACTTATGTGCTCCCGACATGGTTGGTGTGGGAGCATCAGAGGCAGAGCTCAGGAGGTTCTTGCCTGGATATCAGTAGTGTTGTAGTACTCAATATCAGTCTTGAGACCACTTTTTAAGGGTCTCGATCTCGTCTTCGAATCAAAGAGAATTTTACTCGGTCAAGTCTCGGTCTCGGACAGGGTGGACTCCAGTTTTTTGATCAAGACCGGTCAAGACCAGGCTAGCACTACTAAGAACTGCCAGTCTTTGTGACACCCAGAGTGACATGCCCTCCACGAGCAGATGCTAGGAAAATTAGTTTTTGTTGCTGTTGCGTTTATGTAAAAGCAAACTTAATTTTAAAAACCAAGATACTGGTCATTTGGTTCTATTTTGTGATTTCTCTTTGATATGTACAGTCTTGGTATTGAGTACAACACTAGATATCAGAGTCTCTTCGTACCGCTGGTCCAGCTTCTTCATCCTAATCCTGAAGTGAAGCTGCTAAGACAAAAACAAGTGATGTGTGTGTAGGATGAGAATTTTTCTTCTTTCCTGCTACACCTTGTTCTTTCAGTTCCCGCCCACAGTCTTGATGAGATCACACTGACACTGCATCTCCATTTGAATTTACAAAAACACAACCTATCACTCTGAAATTTCAACAGTGTGAGCAATAAGGTGGGACAGCTGCTGGTGCAACAGCACAGTCAGCACTTCACAAAGAGTTTGCGTCAGTAAACAGCAGACAGTCCTGATGATTTGGAATGAGCTCATTGCAAAAGCGATGTTGGTCCTCATCAGTTTCTCAGATGCTGTGGCTGACAGTGGCAGCACTTTTAAACTCCTGTCTGGTCTGATGATGTCACCGCAACATCTGCGTCCTTACAGTCATTCACATTTGGAGAATTTCTGACACATTAAATAATAAAAACTGCTTGTAACTGCTTCAATGCACAAAGACCTATTTGTCCTGTTTCATTCTGCAATAAAATAAACAAAAGCTAAAAACAAACAACAACTAAACTATGGTTTAGTTGCTGTAATTAAAAGCTGAAGAATGAGTAGCACAACACTTACTGCTCATTGATTTCCATCCTCATCGTGCTGCTTCACTAGAGCCTCAGTGTCTGGAAAAAGGGCAGAACAGGAAAACAAAGGATTCAGGTTTTAGAGGCTCTCTCTCAACTAAAAACTGAACCTGAACCTGTGTTTAAAAAATACAAATATATATACTTCATATGATCACTTCAGCACCTTGTAGCACGAGATAATGATAGTTTTAGCTTATTAACAGACAGAATGTTAAGTTAACCCTTACATACTGTTCACATTTGATACCTTCACAGCACAGTTCAGGTCATAATTAAGTGTCTATATCTAATTTTGAATTTATATATTATATTTATTTATATTAATTTTTGTGTGTGTGTATTTTGGGTCACTTCAGGCAAATTCATCAAATTTTAGGCTGGAAGAAAATGACATTTAGGGATTTTTACTGCTGTCAAATATCAAATGTGATTTATTAAAACTGTGTGTAAAGTTAGTTTACGTGAATTTGTGAAAACATATTATTTCTGTTGAATATTTAAAACATAGCAGGTCCATTTACATTGAAATTGCAATGCTAGTAAAGTTAGCATGGTGACGCTAATGTCAATTCAACTTGCAGAGAGCACTGGAGACATTTAAACAGTGGACACGAACCTAACTTAATGTAGCCTGTGTGATATCATACATTACCTGACTGTTTATAATATTAATGACAGTATCCTCCTGGTGCATCCCCCCATACGACAACATCAAGTTAATTTGGAATAAAACTTTTTTCTTTTTGGTAAAACATCCTGTAAAATTAGAGAAAAGGAACAAATCAACGAAGTGGTAAAGGTGAAATTGTATTGTTTACTTACTTATACAGGCTCTTTTACGTTGAGTTTTTGTGAAACGGGGTTTGATTTATTGTTTGAGACTGAAATACTCAATAATGATACAATAATGTTGTCGTTTTTAGAATTGAAAGTTGAAATTACAATTTCTAGTACGAGGGCGACACCTAGTGGTGATGCAAGATTCAGACCCAGACTAGGAATCTAGACTCTGGACTCCAAATCCTTGTTTATAGGCAAATGTGAAATATAATATAAATATGTGTTTGAATTATGGAGGATGGCATTTGCAATTCATTTTCTATGGGAAGCTCCTAACCCTGTCCCTCTTTCTAACCAATAAACACTAACCATAAAACAAGGAGACTAGAATCTTCAAATATTGTTCTTATTATATCATATTTTCAAAGGTTAAAAGCAACCTGACTCTAACCCTATTATTCTCAAGATTAGTCGATTAATTTATCATCAAAGCTAAATTTACCATTAATAATTTTGGTTGTCATATAAGACAATAAATGCTTTCTCTGAGTGGTGAACTGATGAATAAAACAAAGGGGGAAAAATCCAAATTTCAGAGGCTTTTTATCCTCTGACAGTAATATATCCGATATATTTCTTTGATCAGGTGAACACACATGCAATATGAATGCAGATATTCCAATTATAAAACTATACAGGTACTTAAATCTTCATCTTTTATATAATACAACCTACAGAACACAGAAAAAATAATAATGTGTGACTGCAGTACAGTAAGTATAAAATGTATCTATGAATATCAGGAAATGAAGCACAGTGTCACTTCTGCCCCTCCCCCAGATATTGGTGTCTAAACTTTACATTTTTGGCATTTCTTTATTTAAAAACAGCATGGCAACACACAGAAAAATAATAATTACAAGAACTGATTCCAAATCTGGAAATGACAGAATCTTTTTTTAAAATGTACCACAGGTTTAACAATACGGGAAGTTCTAACAAAACGCATAAGAGAACATCGTTACACATCGACTCTCAAGTTTACATGTTTATTTCTAAGATCACACAACCTCATTGAAACTTGTCAGGATAGATGCAATCTTTGCCTCTGTGCAGTGCTTTCCTCTCTTACACTCAGCTTTACATTACATAACAAAATAAATGGAACATTCTATATAACACCACATGTGCTTTTAGCTCAGTGGCGACTTCTGATTTTATGGAGCTCTATAAATATGAACATTTCACAAGGGTCGGTTGATTTCAGTCCTTCCTCTAATACAGCAGCAGGGTGACGCTGCTCAGCAAACGCACTTTGCTGCGAATGAGTTAAGCTGCAGAATAATGGCATTAAATGCTCAGAGCAGGAATAATCGACAGTTGGCATCGAGAAATGCAGGTAAATACTCTAAATGTATCATACAAGTTTATATCGGTTCACAAGTGCTGATGCCACCGTCGCCGTCAGTATCTGTGCGCTGAACTGACGGCTGCGTCTTTTTATTTCTGATGTGCTTACAAGAAATAAGGTGTTGTTGTTCGGGGCGGGATGACTCTTTCAGAGTCGGGCACCGCTCTGAAGAGCTTTGGCTCTCTCGTGTTAGCGTCTTTGAAAACCATGATGGAGGCGATGTTGCCGCAGCGGTAGCAGTAGTTGGGAGCTGACCACACGGTGACCAGCTTCTCGTCGAACATGAACTTGTAGCCTTCGTGCACGAGTTGGTGCGCCCTGCAGATCAGCTTCAGGTTGTTGATGTGGACAAACTGCAGAGTTTAGAAGAAGAAGAAGAAGAATTTATTTACCACCTTTTCACCTTTTAGCCAATCACATGCACACATTCGAAGTCGAACTAAGTGAAACTATGACCATTACAAAATATGAGATTGTGTCTTCAGTTGTTTCAGGAATTACTACGTGTATATTTTTATTCAATTAATTCATCCTTTTTAAACACTTTTTGGTCAACAGTAACACCGCTGCTTATAAGTGGTTGATCCAAAAACAGGAGAAAAACTACTTTAAATAAATGCTGCATTAACATATCGTACAGTAAATATTGGCTACTGCGCTTCTCCAGAAACACTCTGTACCTGGTAGGGTATCACTGTAAAAAAACAACACAAGAAGCGCGTGTGTGTGTGTGTGAACCAACCTCATTTGTGACCTTTGCACCAAAGAGCCAGCCAGCTCCTCTGGGACTGATGGCCCAGGTATCCACATCTTCAGGGTCTGACCACACCAGATCACAAAAAGCTCCTTTGTGGGGGATCTCCTGATTCCGCTCGATGGTTCGAATCTGGTCTAAGGTCTTAATGTCTGGAGACAGGCCTCCGTGGACGCACAGGATCTGCTCGTCCATCAGCTGACAGAAAGCAACACAAAACAGCAGAAGGCAGGACTTTCATTGTTTGTTATACATCTGGGAAAGTGTGACCACAAACACAAGAAGTTGAGCGGCTTTTCCTTATTTTATATTCACACATATTAAATACACATATACACATTTTTTAAAACTGTGAATCAGACAAAGTTACTACGGAGGAGGTCCAGAATAAAAAGGAGCACAATAGAAGCTACACTAATGGGATTTAAAAACACACTTTATTTTTCAAATGACAGAAAAATTTGTTGACATGTTTTAAATACCAGGGGTTTCACTTGTTGACTGAAGGAAATGTTATAGTAATTTTATCCCAGTCCACTTCACTAACTTGGTGCATAAACAATCAGTAGTGCTGTCTCTACAAATGAGTGGACAAACCTAAACCTCCTAAAAGATGTGCAGCAGCTGAGGGATCCACAGAGGGACAGAGCCATTGGTCTGCGTGAAGCTGCAGCAGAAACAGCCATTCATTCAACAACTGTGCATCTGCAGCAAGGGTATAATGCTCCTGGGATCTTTTCTGAGCAGGTGTGTAAGACAGTGTCCAAACCTTCTTGAGACACAACACTAGTTGTGGACTGCACCAACACACACACCTCACACAGCTACACAAGACGGTGGCTGTTATAAACAAGTCAAAGATCAATAAGGATTCCTACTATTTCCAGTTTCCCACGTCATTCTGTGACACACATGATCAGTGGGAATCAGTCTCACAGTGGGAATTATTTTCTCGTAAATTAGCAACTTCGAGTTTAGAGAAAGATTTTTCTTCATAAATCATCATACCTCATTTTTTTTAATGTGTAACTTTCAATATTCTATTTTTTCAAATCTCACAAAATATTCACTTTATGACGTAAATTGTTTTTTAAGAATATTTGAGGAGTTTGTGACAACTTTTCAAAGAATAATCTTGTTTTTCCTCCAAAATTTGTGACTTTAATCTTACAGAATATTTACATTTTCTTTTCCATAAATTTGAAAATTTCAAAGAATATTCTTGCTTTTCTCCTGGTAAAATTGCAACCATGTTTTCAGAGAATATTCAAGGGTTTTCTTTTGTAAATTTGCAGCTCTAATGTCGTAGAATATTTAGGTTATTTCTCATTCATCTGTAATGCCACAGAAAAATGTCATGGTGTAGTTTCTCAAGGACTGGAAAACTGGTCTAAGAAATTATGTTTTCCAGAAACTCTAATCTATGTACTGCTGGTGAACTGCACTTGTATAGTTGTGTCAGTAGGAACTCTTTTTAACTAATGCTGCTGCTGACAGACGTAGGTGTTTGTAAAAATGTTGTCATGTTTTCCTCCACTTGTTTCTGCTGTTTTGCTGCCACCAACCACAATGCACCTGCAGTGGTGTCACCTCACTGGTCTACACTGCAACCAGCCACCACCTGGTGCTCCAGATAATTTGACATCACTTCTCTGAAGTTGTCATGTCCTCCAACCTATACGCAGTCTATGGTTTCTACTAATAAATAACTAAACCTCAGCCTCTTCCAAAGCTTGAGTATCTGTAATTTATCCTGACAAATCTTCAGTAATAACCACTTCAGTACTTACAGCTGCTACTGTGAGCATGTCGAACACTTTGGTGCAATAACGCCAAGCATTTGCATTCCCATACTTGGTCTGGCACTCATCTGTAAGACGAAAAATAATTAGTAACACAAACATTTGCAGCCACAGATCATCAGCTTCTACAAATGTAATCTCACCATAGAAGCCATAAACCTGGGTGATCTGCCGACTCTCATGGTTTCCACGTAGAAGAGTGATGCGGTCGGGCCACTTGGCTTTCAGCACCAGCAGGTAGGTGAACGTCTCCAAACTGTAGTATCCTCGATCCACAAAGTCACCCTACAGACGACAGAGGTTTGTTAGAAACACTGTTACAAAACATCCGTTACACAGGATCCATCAATAAAAGATGCCCCCCGGGTTCAGACTGACCATGAAGATGTAATTTGTGTCTGGAACCTGGCCGCCGGTTCGGAAGAGTTCACAAAGATCGTAAAACTGCAACGCACAAGAGAGGGAACATCTAAGACAGGAGTCATATTTTATTTGTGCAACAGACCAACATCACATGCAGATGCAGACAGAGATCTGGCAGGATGTAGAAACAGTCACATTAGAAGTGCTGCTTGGAAACATTAGGGTTGTTGTTACCTGTCCATGAATGTCTCCACACACGGTTACAGGAGTAGAAACAGGCTGGACATTGGACTCCTCCAGCAGGAGATCACACACATAGTCACATAACCTCTGTGGACCAAAGAGTACACAGACATTACTTATAGGAATTCAGCATTCAGTACTGGTATTTACAGTTTTCAACATAATCTCCTCAACAGAGAAAAGCCTGTATACATAATTTATGTTCCCTCCGATGGCACTGAGGTTGCTGTAACTCCGATGAGGGTTTATTTAAAAAGACACAGACAAAGGATCTCAAGGTCTAAGATTTAAGGCTGTAGTAGTTATTGAAAATGGATGATCAAATAGTCAGTGAAAATGCACTATATAAGTATACAGTATATATTATACTAGTATATAATGGAGAGGCTATCCAGGTTCTTCCTGCAGATGATAGTGTGAATGTAATCTTTACCAAACTAATCCAAATACTGACTCATGACTTATATGAAAGAAACTGTAAACATAACACCTTGTAGAGTCACATGATCAAGTTTGGTGGGTAGTGTTGATGAAGCAGTGCAGGAGCTCACAGTTCAACTGGATGAATAATTATTTCAAAAACATCCAAACAAGTGATAAATAAGATTACAGAGGAGAGGTGGGAGTCCATCTGACACACCTGTGAGAGACAGGTTATCCAGGCAGTGACCTAGCCCCTGATTCACACTTAATATAATGAAATGCAATTGTACACATTCACAGTGGGTGTCACAGTGTAGCACTGGTTTGTGTCTTCAGGGGAAAGATAAGATAAGACAGAACTGTATTAAACTGCTCCAGCTTACATTACAAACACATACTACCATGCAAAATCTTTAAAATTAAAAACTATACAAATATACAGTAACAAAATATACAGAACGTGTGCAGTGCTGAGTGCTAGTAAAACCAGTGCCTATAAAACTACACATCAAATTACAGTATTCTAGGATTATGTAACAGAGGGACTATTGCACACTACAAAGAAAACTGCAACAAGAATATTGCACATGATAAAAGTTACTGTACCAGAAAGTAACTATTGTACATGAGAGTGACAAACTATAAACAGTGACTATCGCAGATAAGGATTTTAAACAGTGACTATTGTACATAACACAAGATTACATGTCCACAGATTAATTCTACGTATGTCATCATAATAATTGGTGGTTTACACCGACTCCACCTCCATCGACACACACCCCTAATTCCTTTGAACACTCTCCAACACTTAACATTGTCTCTTTTTATGTAAGTACAGGACGCTACACCCAAAACCACCTGTTTGAGGGGGATCGGGCTTCATTATTTATCATGAGAAATCAGTTTAACACCGTCATGTGATATCCTCGTGTGTCTAGAACGAGGCTCCAGGGTGTAAACAATCAGCTGTCAACACAACACAACAAGACGACAGCTAGCATCCTCAGGTCGCTACAGATGTGCATCAGGTAATAACTTAGCACAGTAACCGTCACCGTCCCTGTTCCCACGCCATTTAACTAGATAATTGTATTCGATAGTTTGTAACTATTAATGTACCGGGTTAGAGAGATGAAGTTAGCAAGCTGGCCTCCCTGGCTAGCTGGAGCTAACGTTAGCTAACTGACAACACACAGAGTAACGACGCCATTACAGCGCTCACCGTATGTGTAAATAAACCACATTTCAACAGAGTCGTGTTTACCTTGAGGTCGTTCTCTGGCAGATATTTACACTGTTTTGCGATCTCCGCGTATTTATCCAAATCTAGAGGCGCCATTGTACCCACACACAGTTGTCATGCGCAACTTCCTGCAACAGTTCAGATGAGTGAGACACCTGTTCTTCATCCTCTGCCGCCATCTAACGTCTGCAGCAACCATGCAGCTATACAGTTACCATTTTAACTTAAAACCACGGAAAACTAAGGTACAACTTTGAATTAGAATAGACATAAAACATCAGTATCGCCTGTGTTTGGCAGAGGTATTTTGTTTTGCTGTAGGCAGAAGCTGTGCTGTGTCATTATGCCTGACTTCATCATTACAATGTTGAGTTTTGTGACCCCTGGTGTTCACATTCAGTTACTACAACTACAAACTTGAAATAAGCCAAATAAAATAAATTCAATTTTAACTTTGAATTGATTTTCTTACTTTCTATTTAACATAAAACTGACCAAAAGGTCTGAAAAAAAGTACAATCCCAAAATAAATGAATTTTGTTTCCTCCGAGAGGTGACAGAGTGAGCAAACAAGGTCAACATTCAAACTATATTTTCCTATATTACAATGAACAGGATAACATCTGTGGAGTATTTTAAAAGATACTTCCCTCACCTGATTAGAGACAAAAAGATTCATAGGTAATAACCATTTTTTTCCCAATGTATTATACATGTTGTTCCAGGTAAATACAAAGACAGATTTGTAGATTCTGTCCCGCTGGATTATTTCCCTGACCTGAGTTAGCTATGTATAACTCAGGTAGAGTAGAAGAATGTGGAACATCACTTGTTGCAGATGCCAGCAGAAATTTAATACCAGATGGAATCAATATAAAATCAATGACCACAGCAAATTCTTCATGGGTGCTTGGATCTTGTATTCTGATAAAAATACATAATAGGAAAAAATGTGACCCTCCTTATTAAACAACTGATAGACATGTAATTTGGCATTATCAGCCCAATTTTTCAAAAACAATGATTTATGTTTGAGACACATGTCGTGGTTATTCCAAATGGAGTATTTATGCAAAGAAAAATTATGTTTATATACCAAGGACCAGCATTAGAGTAACTGCTTATGAAAGTTAAAAAGTTTCATGGTGAGCTTTTCTGTCTTGTAACAACATCTTTATAGAAATTTTAAACCTTAGCTTCAAATATATTTGTAGGAATAAAATTCCATAATAAATATGACTGAGACAAGTACCTTTTAATATAATTGCAAAGTGTGAAAGTCTAAGACATTGAATCCTCCACTGATGAGGTTGTTTATCATTGTATTTTTTCACCTTTCTTTTCCATATAAAATTATAAAAGAGCTTTTCGATTTTTGCACAGAGATCTTTTGAGACCTCAAGAGCTGAGTTCACATAAGCAAGTCTAGACAGACCTTCAGCTTTGGAGAGTAAGACCCAACCAGTTACACTCAAGTTTCTTTGGATCCATAAATTAAATATCTGTTGATCAGACAATATGAGCGGATTCAAATTTTCACCTATGTTTGAAAGTCTTTTTGTTAGTATAGTTGACAGCAGTCAAGTTGCTGTAGGTGGCGTCATAGACTGTAGGAAGGCGGACAGTGACCTAGGATTCAATGGTTACACCTGCCTCCTCACTCTTCCCTTCACATCCAAATATGGTCAACTTCTGTCTCCAAAAATCCAACATGGGGACATTCAAAAGCCATTTTGAGGGCTTCAAAACCTGGACTCCAAAAACCAATTGGCGACGTCACAATTGCTTCTTCCATTTTTATATACAGTCTATGCTCTCCATGCAGCTTCATGTCGCTAAATTCAAAGGGATTTACTGACACAAACGTTTAAATAAACATTACCAAACCGTCAGAATATACAACTAACTATATTCAGTATAGGTCATGAACAGGATTTGACATTGCGTCTATTTTAACTGGCACAGCTTGATGCTATTAAGCCAATCAAATGCATTCTAGGCACTACAGATTTTGACTTTGTATACAGACAGCCATTGACTTCAACTCAAAAATTGGCATTTTCAAACATATAATACTCAGTCAATTTTTTTTCACTAGTCATTCTGATATAATTAGTTAAAGTTAAATCATCTCATCAGTGATATAGTGTTCAATCTGAAAAAAGTTATAATTAGATAGATATCAGGCTTCAAAAAAAGGAAGATTTAGGGGTGTGGTTACCTGGATTAATTAACCTGGTCTCCAGTAACAGCAGTGCTGAAGATCCAGTCTCATTCACCTCAGGCAGTGATCTCAGGTTCAAGGGTTAGACTCGCCTCCTCACCCCTTCCTTAATAACCAAATATGGTCAACTTCTGGCTCCAAACAACCAACATGGCGTCATTCAAATGCCGATCTCTTGGCATAATGGGAGTCCACAGACTAATTGGTGATATCACACTCGCTTCATCCAGTTCTACATACAGTCTATGGTAGAAAGAGGAATTAAATAGCTGCATTAAGGTTAAGAAGAACAACAAAACAAAAGCATACATAGAACACAGGTTATACACTGAAATCAAAACATTAAAACCAGAATTTTATTTTTTATTTTCATTATCCTATATTGTAATGTAGCCTATTTGTGCTTTGACACTACTTTATCTCAAATGCCAATTGAATTGTTGTTACGCGCTGGGACCACTAGAGGGCAATAAATACTAATTATTTGAAACGCACAAACGGCGAACTTTCACTCAACAAGCTAAACTAAAACTTACTCTACATCCTATGGTGACCTTCAAATTAAAGGTGTTACAATTGAAACGCGGTTATGCAATGTGACAAGTGGAAACATGCAATATCCAACACAGCTGCGTTTCCAAATGCCAAATTGTTAAGCCACAATCCAGTTCTCATTGATAACAACTTGGTAGAAATCTGTAAACAGGCATGGTGTATCCGATGGCCGAAAAATAAATATTTGATAAGGCACCATAGCCAGTGTTGGCTTGTTTAACGGGGCATGGTTTAGCGAAAGTGTTTTCAGAACAGAGTCATACAGATCCGTTATTAAGTGGTGTAAAGGTATACGGAAATATTTCATTGAAATAATTTCTATCATGAATTCTAAAACATGCCACCTCTGCGCATTTCCATGACATATGGATGATCATACCTGAGCTAGGTGTTCGGATGTGATATAGAAATCTATAAAACCTATTTTAAAGACATTAAGCACAAGTAATTATTACAAAATACGCCATCTATATAAAATATGGCAGCATAAGTTGCTCAATTTATGAATGAAACCGGTTATGTTTTGATCATTTTCAGAGGAGAGGGGACGTTTGATAATTTGGAACATATTGTCTCCATGTTATAAAGCACTGTCCAATCAGAGAATGGGGCGAGTGCACGGTTGCTTCCTTCCAGGGCTTCCATTGGCTGGCGGAGCTATCACTCTTGGGGCGGGCTGGGGTTAGGTTGCAGCGCAGGTGAAGTGTTGACTGTGGTTCATAGGGCAACAAACAGCAGCGTACGCCGCCGGGAGACATCAATGGTGGAGTACGCGTCCATTCAGGGAAAGGTCTGAGACAGACCGTGACTGGGGCTTACATGGAGAGCTGAGACAGAATATGAGGTTAACGTCCTTAATGATGTACATATCTCCGGTCTCGCTATTTATTTTCTATGTATATATTGGATTTTCTCAAGCTGCACCCCGCATCAGTCACAACGATGCGTCGCCTATCTCCCGGAACCCCGGCTCAGCCTCCGACACCTGGGAGACCCTCCGCACCGACATGCCTCGTACTTCACCCGGGAGGAGGCTCACTCCCGGGCCTCTAGCCGGACTCACACCGCCGCCCGTGGTTGTTTCACCCGGGCCGACCACCACTACTACTAGCCCTCTCTCCAAAACTGCAACCACCTTACAGCCTGCAACAACGGACCCAGCCGCCACCGCTACCCCGGATTCAGGAATAATATCAGCCGCTAAGGAACAAATAACAGCGCAGATTTCCAGATTAACCGGTGCACGCAAACGATCCACCGATGCACAAACATCACTTTTTACTCCGGAGAAAACGCTGCAGACCATGGTGTCCATGGCTTCCCACCGCACAGCCAACGATGCCTGGACTGCACCTGATATTGGCTCAGTAGAGAATAGCCAAGGTGAGTAATCCCCAATGAACCAGGAACAAATAAATCGGATTTTGTTTGTGTGGCTTTTTGTTAATTATGCTTTACAGTCAGCACAATCCTGATGAGTGAAAACCCAGACATCCATGTCTAATGTGGGCTGCTGGATGGTCGCACTGTGCTTTTTGACGCAGAGAACAAACCAGACTGCAACAATGGGCAGACCCTCAGATGGTGTGGTGCACCCCTTTAAATAATCACCACATCCTCTGTTCCACACTATTCACGCACAGTGTGCTTATTGTGATTCTGCTGCGTGGCCTTTTATTATAGTCCAGAGGCCTGTTTTATCATGATAGTGTGCCATGTATTACAGTGGGCTGGAAAAAAGAGGGGGGCTATGAGGGGGTGTAAGGTTGATCCTGTTGTTGTTCAGTCAGTGTATCCAATCCAAGTAGAATCCACACAGATGCAGTGGTATCAGAGCAGCTGTATCTACTGACAGTGAATCTCAAGAAGCTGCTCTAATCTAATAGCTGCCCCCCCTCCTCTATTGTTGTTAGCCTGGCATATTCAGAGCAAGGCCATCCCCACCAAAATGGCCAGGCAGGGCCAAGCCATGAATGAGCAATGACAGTAGAGAGCCCCTCCTCCTCCTCCTCATCCTCCTCCTCCTCTCACACCTCACACACATCCCAGTATCCATGTGGATGTGTTGTTCTCCAGTCAACACTGTGCTGAGCTGAGGGTCCAAAATGGTTCTTTACCAGAGGTGTGGGTTTACATACTGTGCCTCGTTGTTATGAGGAGGCAGAGGTTATTAATTCTTTGCAAATGTAGTGTTCGCGTGTGTTGTTTGTTAAGTTCCCTGTATTGTCTGTATAAACCTCATTATTTATACTGGTTACGTGTTCTGGTTGTTGCTTTGTCCCCGAGCCTGAGCGTAAAATCCAGCCTAGTGTATTTTATATTCCCACTGATATCGGCCCCTCACACCAGGGGGGGTCCAGTCCAGTCATGTATTATTTTCTTTTAGCATTGACCCTTTGTTCTGCACACACTCTCCCACCTGACTGTTCATCCCAGTGATGGCGGAGGATTAGGAAAGCCCATCATGGCTTCTGTTTGGAAAATGGTAAATCGGGATGACTCCGGATTTGACTAGAAATGGTTTTCAGGGACAGAAGGACCAGGACTCCGGGTTCTGATGGTCTCATACCAATGGACACAGGTTCAGTGGAGGATTTTTTTAAGAAGTCTGTTTAAAATTGTCGTTATTTTGTTGGAATTGTTTGGGATGAAAGCAGAATTAATACTGGTGATCTCAACAATTCAAAATGATTTGTTTTTAGATTGATTAATTACATTTTTCCAGCTGCCTTATTGTCAAAATGTACTATTTTGTCTTTTTTTTTTATTTTTTTTAACCATTTAGGTTTTAGTCAGACAAACAAAAGCTAACCCAGGCCACCATTTTGGGTTTCAAGAAACCACGATGACTATTTTTATTTATTTATTTATTTTTTTGGAAAATCCAAATTTGTGGTAATTTTATTGGGCTGCTCTCAGTCGGCCTCTTTTGTGTCGCTCCTCGGTTTAACCGTTGCTCCTCGTAAATCAGTCGCGTCATTCATTTGTTGTTCATTTGAACCCTGCAGTCAAAGTGAAACCTGCTCCCCTGCATGAGGTCATAGGAGAAGAAGACTTCCACCTTCCTCGTTGGATCATCTCAAAGAGCCTCAGTACTCTATTGTTCTAGTGTAAAGGGCACTCTCATGATAACATCACATCAACAAAGGCGTCTCTGGGGTTAACGCCTCACCCTGCTGCCGCTGTACATTCTCTGGCAGGGCAGAGGCCTTGCACACAGATACCACGACGTGTGTTTTCACGTTCCAGGTTCTTTAAAGTAGGCCCTCGGTGCTCGGCGCTCCAAACAAAACTACAAGATTGTTTTCCCCGTAGCGAGCGGCGAATTGGGCAAGAGTGGAGTTTTGAGATGTGACTTGTCCTGAACAGTCTGAGTACCAGCCGTGCTGTCGCAGCGCCTCACAGGACAGAGGTGAACTCAGTTCCTCGCCACATTCCCTTCCTCCCTACTACACACAGATCCAGTCCAATCTACATCAAACCTGTTGTGTGGCTTCACAGGATCACCCCATAGGGCCCCATGTCCACACACCTACATGAGGCTGGCTTTTAAGAGTGACCTGCAGAGTGTGTGTGAGAGGTGATACACATTCACTGAGAGCTCACACTTTCTCAGGCGTGATGGGGCCCGACAGTTCTTGAGCGGACGTCGCTGTAGCAGAGGCCCTGACAGTACACTCCACAGGCTTGCATAACCACGGGCCTTTCTTTAGTTACATAAAGGTCCAGGCAGCAGAGGATGAGGAGAATAATCTGAGTGGGACGCCTGGGCAGGAGTACATTAAAATTCAGCTGTCCCTTCCTCTTTATCTATCTGACTGTTAGCTGAGGGATTGTGTGCACAACACACAACAAAAATCATGGAGGTTTTGGCTTCTTTTTCGTAGAGCCTGACCGGTAAGATGCTACCAATTCTAAGAGGGAATTCACAGATTGTTGATATGGCGTCTGATATCGTACTTTTTTGTTTTTTTTTTAAGCTTACATTAATCTTTGAATGTGAGTTGAGCACTGATGTGACCGCAGAGGTTTTCAGAAGGATATTTCTTGAACAAATCACTTCCTCTGAGAGTAATTTACACTAACGGACAAACTACGTCACCATCTTTGGAGAAGTAATCCCACGCCTCACTGCCTCTTGACTAGAATACTGATCTCATACGTAACTAAAGCTGTCCAAAAAATAAATGTACATCAGAAAATGCAAACACTAGTACGGATTTATCTGTGAAAGGAAACTATCAGCTGATTGTATCTGGTGATTGCAGCAGAAATCAGTGGGCCGGTTGTCTCTGTGCGACTTCTGAGAGCATAATGGTCATGTATAGTCAAGCCTTCAGTCGCCACACCTAACCTGAGCTTAGATGAATAATAGATTGTCACTCTGTACTCCACAGGGTCATCCTCATCTCTGTCATTACATCCTCTGAACTGTACAGTATCTTCCATATGCAGCACAGCAGGACCTTCAACCTGTGTGGGGAAAACCTAAAGCATGTTTTCTGTAGCACATTATTATTTATATGGACCGGAGGATGCAGAAGCAGCAGGGAAAAGGCTGCCTGGATTTGGGGCCGAGATCCGAACGAGCAAAGTGAATTAGCAGCTCTCTCCACGGCGCCTTTAGCACGTTGTACGGGGCGGCTCCCGGGGGCCGATGACACCAGGAGGCTGTGAATGGACTCGGTAGCTTTTAAGTAAATGAAAGAGAGAGGCAGGACTACTCCTGGTGACAGTGATTCTAAAGCACTGTCACAAAGGAGCTTTCTAACTGTTACTAACTGTATGTGCAGTGCATGTGCAATGTTGAACTGAACAGGTTTAT
This sequence comes from Pseudochromis fuscus, assembly GCA_900323345.1. Classification (NCBI taxonomy): domain Eukaryota; kingdom Metazoa; phylum Chordata; class Actinopteri; family Pseudochromidae; genus Pseudochromis; species Pseudochromis fuscus. Next base: position 16,657 of record OOFC01050833.1, on the reverse strand, counting down.
GACATGCACTAGAATAATAACTTCCCTATTTCCCAATCACTGTTTCCATTGGCTGCAGCCTGGAGATGACATTTAAACACCTGGCAGCTTTTCAAATGTTTCTAAACAAATGAGTTTCATAATACACTCACTGTGACTGGTGGTGTCATTGAGGCCTGTTGTTTTGATTGACATTCAAAACTATTAATCATGGCTTTGAATTCCCAGACTGCTGAATGCTACAAAAGCATGAGAGACCAGTCAGTGCTCAGAGATACAATTGCTTAGTGACAGTAAAAAAAGATATGATATGATATTGTACGGTACGGCACGATACGATACGATATGATACGATACGATACGATATGATATACTTTATTGTCCACGTAGACAAATTAGTTTTGGACTCGTATGCTGCGTACAACATGCCTCCATGGTGATGACACAAAATCATAATAAATGCTTCTGAGAGCTTCCAGAAAATGCCAGTTATTCAGTAAATTTTATGAGACAACACACATCAATGCACCTGCATCATTCAACTTACAATCACAGTTAAAAAGTGTTGTTTAAACTGTAAAGCTTTTCATTTCACTTTTAACCAGTCCAAGGTGTTGTCTTTAAATTGCTCCTCGTGTCCAAGTAAATGTCCCCTAATGTATTCAATTTATAATTACCTGAACTAAAGGGAAGCAAATATCCACATTTTAAATGCAGGAACTTTAGGTTTAGATGTTTTTACTTGATAAATAATCAATTTTCAGAATTACTGTTGGCCAATTTTCCATCAATTATCTGTTTTACTAATTGATTTTTTGCCCTTAAATGAACCGTGTGTGGCCTTAAAATGGGAACACACTGTCACGTTGTGTCAAACCATGGTCCATAGTGGATTGGACAAGCTTTTTTATGTGTTACACAATAACAGCAGCCACCACAAAATCTAAAAAAAACCCCAAAAACAATTCAGTGGTCAGGTTGTGTTGCTGCTATTTCTTCTTGTACACTGTTCACGTTCTTTGTCTCTCATTTCCACTCAGAGGGCCTTTGTAACTGCAGCAGTGAGGGCAGTTTGGATTCGGACAACTGTGACCACAACACCGGTCAGTGCACGTGCCTGTCGGGTTTCACCGGTCTGCAGTGCGAGGACTGTGAGGAGGGATACTACCCCAACGGCACCAGCGACTGCCTGCCCTGCGCCTGCGACTCCTTCGGTGCAGTGAACCACCTCTGTGACAGGTCAGGATGCTTCTCCTAATGTAACACACCCTCTGGTAGCCATGTTGGAGCTGTAACTAACCTGCTGGCTAAAATGCTCATGAAGATGTTTGCATCAACTCTGGATGAAATGACTGATGAATAGGAATGTGTAATGTGAGATTTTAGCCCTAAAAGAATAATTATTTAAGCGTTTTGGTTGTACGACTCCCATCTTTATTACTTTGGTCAAACCTCACCACCAAGATACACACTGTTGATTCATGTTGTGGCATCAGACATGACTATGACTAAACCTCTGAATGTGTAGGATATCCATCTGCTTGCTGACATTGTTGCTATAAGAACTCTGATAGATGTGTTTACAGCTTGTTCTTCAGGTCAAAATGATCCATTCATGTAGCTTTAGTCCTGGATCCAGAGTGATTTCTATTTACCTTATTAGTTAATGACCTAAGATTTAGTTCACAAAGACAAATAGTTCACAAGTTTGCAGCTGAGAAACATCGAGTTCACACTTGGTATTTACTTGCGTCTCCAAATCATCCTGCCGACCACTTGTGTTTGATTAATAAAGTTTATCTTACTGCTTAATGTCTCCAGAGGTCCAGCTTTTGTAAACAGTTAGAAAAGTTAGGTAAAAGAGAGGAGTAGGCAAAATGGTTCCTCAACTGTTGTACATGTTCCAACCTTTTCTTGTGAGTTGTTTGTGAGTTGTAAATCAGTGCAGTGCGAGATGAAGGAGACTAAACATGAGAAAAGCTGTATTTTTTTTTTCTGTTATCTTACTGGAGATGCATTAGCATTCACACTACAACAAATTTGCGGTCACATGTCCCAGACCACGTCCACATGTGGTTTGAGTGATTGGATCTCAGTGCGTCTTGGTGGTCGTTTACTCTTGTATTTAGCACTGTCCACTTGTGGCCTGGTAACCTGAGACAGATGTAAACAGTATTGGGTATGTGTAGACATACAAAGTTAGAGATGGTCAAGAAACCGAAGTGCTGTGTCATCACCTGGTCATGGTGAGGCTGCTGACATCACTTACTAGCTGAGCTTCTTCTTAAATTTGAACCTGAAGTGATCGGACTAATGTAATAAAGTGGGGATTTTTTCTCTGCCCTCCATAAGTCAGTGAGTTGACCGCACAGTGGCTGTTAAATATGACGGTTAATTGTGTTGCTGTGATCCAAACCTGAAAACAAATCCTGGTTATGAGCATTAGTGAATCTTTCCAGGTAGCTCACACGTAGCTTGGTTGTTTGTGTTTGAGATTGCATGATGAAGGCAGACCTGTGGCCTCTGCAAGCAGGTGCTGCACTATCTTCAGCCTAAACACAGTCTGCTGCGAGTGAGTATTTGTTATCTCCTAGAGTTTGGGCTGAGATGTTCAGGGACAGATTCTGCTTCAGATTTTGTTCACCTGCAGAGTCCTGATTGTGCGTATTGATGGAGGCCACGGTTCTGCAGGCCTCCCTGTTTGCTCCTCATGTAGCCTGAAAACACCCGGCAGACGCTGCTGCAGACAGCTTCTCCACGAGTCACAAGAAGTGCGACTGGGAAGCGGAGCTGCGTGTGTGGGTTAGGAACGCGGTAAAAATAGCGGCCGCGCTTTCCGCCTCTAACCATGAAGAGGAATGCTGCTGCTTTTCAGAAGCTTGTCCTCAGTGTGTGGAGGATTTGTGTTGTCATGCTCTGAAAACCACGTCACTAAATGGGCTTATATAAGCTAAACCCTGATAGGTGTCGTCCCTTTCAAACCCAGGATGTGTGTTTTTGGGATGTTTATGAAGACTGGAATGTTGTGTCTCGAGGCGAGTGGGATGTAGGTGAAGGTGGAGGCGGGACAGGGTTATTTCAGGGCTCTGAATTTTCACACAGTAACACAACTAACACAGTCCATCTCAGACAGTCTGAGCTGGGCCTCTACAGCTAGCTTGACTAGCCTAGCCCCCTAAACGAGCTAATCACTGTAAGTTACACAGATTAGCAGTGTAACCAGCTTTTCCGACCCCCCGGTCTGCTGCTTTAGGTATCTCTCCCATTAAGTAATGAGCCGACATGGAGGCAGTCTGCACTTTAGTCGTGCTCACTGCTGCATGAACACTGCAGTGATGATGAAAACGGGATAAAATACATAGTGACTTTAGTTCATATGTTCAGAAACAACACTTGGGCTCAAGAACCACTTCCAGACATCTCATCATATCGGTAACTTCCTGTATAATTTCTGATTTTTATCATCCACAATCAAGTAAATTAAAAATAGCATATGTATATGCTTTCATGAGAAGACTCCCAGCAGCCAGCTGCCTCTTAGCTTAGCATAAAGGCTGGAAGTGGGGGAGCAGTTGTGTTCATGGGTCTCTCATCTCAGCCAAAAGTACAGAAACACCCATCAGGAGGTCAGATTTTACTCTTTTGTACATATCAAACCAGTGAGCTGTTGTCTGTGTGCCAGATATGCGATGTTGGGAAAGTTTGAAATGTTGTAAGTTACAGATTAGTAGTTACCCTGTTAAATGTATTAAGCAATGCCACTATTTTAATAATCACTTTATCATGGCTGTTTGATTACTTTTTGATTAATCAGTGTATATAAAGCTGAAAATAAACATTTAACTATGACCTTTAAACTAAGTCTGCATTCAGCCCAGTCATGGGGAGAAGTATCAACAAGGCTGATCACATTTTTTAAAAACTGGTTCCTTGTTTTGTTTTCAATACCTCAAAGTCATTTACTCCTTTCAGTTTTCAGCTTAATGACATCTTGATGATGCTGAGGCAGGAGATACGTTATTTCATGTGACTGACTGCAGTAACATTAATTAGCTGTAGATGTTTGACATCAGTTATGTCAATGTTGATGGCATTTTAATCACTGGTAAACACTGTGTTAGAGCTCTAATCTGATTGTAATCTGATAATCTGCCGGAAAATTTCCAGAATTTCCAGCTCTGAGAGGTTTTGTTGTCCCGCGATGTGGCCGCCCAGGTTTCCATGGTTGGCTGGTCACAACCACAGACTGTCACTAGTTTGTCAACTCATATTTTGAACCCAGGAGTTTGGTATTTGAACGTTGCCATGTTGGTTGTTTGGATCAGATGTGGCCATTTTTGGATATGAAGGGAGGAGTGAGGACACTGTCCAATGTGTATGAGGCTCATGAGAGTTCATACCACTCTCCTTAAGTAGAAGTAGACCATGCACATGCACAGAGCCGGGCACTGTGGGATACATGCAGATTTACAGGAGCTCCACATCAGTGAGCTGCCTCCTGTGAGGAGTTATACTTCACTTGTGGTTTCTTCACTGTCAGACTTTCTAATTTATACCTGGAGAATTTCACTGTATCGTCTGCAGCTGTGTGTGATGTCAGGAGTGTCTCTGCTTCACTTTCAGATCTCCTCCAGACACCTGCAGAGCTGATCGACTGCAGAGCAGGAGTAAAAAAAGTAATAATAATAAAATAAAAATGGAGAGGAAACAAACAATCACACATGTGCATCTGAGTCTCTGCTCATGAGAAGTGCTCGCTGTGAAGAAACAGTTTGTCTGAGGCGGCGTTATGCAATCACAGTACAATATATAGCTCAGAGCTCAGGCAGCTCTCTCCTCTGCAGGCTCTGTGCCGGCATGTGAGAACCTGAGATTTGTGTTGGTTGTGACGTGATCCTGACTCCGACTGCACACACATGCTTTTAAGAATGTCCCCCTGCATTTCTGAGTCACTGTTGTTGTTTTGCTGATGCATTTGTCTGGATAGCCGGCCAAATATAGATGACATGACATCACGAGGAGATATTTGCAGCTCGGAGGACTGACTGTAATAGAAGACCTATTTTCAGCTTTCTCAAACATTGATTTAAAACGTCAGAATTCCACATTAGTTCCTCACAATCAAAAGGCTTCTTTGTCTATTTTCATCATCATATCACACAGGGAGCTGTACCGTATGGAAGGTCAGTCTGTCCTGAAGCCACACAGAAGTCTAATAAATCAAACTCATGATGGCATTTGATCAAACTAATGACTTTATTACATGTCAGCCAAATATCACCAAACACTGCACCATTGATTTTGGTGGGCTAAAGTACCTCTGTCTACTTTCCATTTGGACTGCACTTTACTCTCAGACAGTACGAGTTGTTCTCAGTGTTAAACGATCCTCTGTGCTCTTTAACTACCTGGGTCCCAGTGGGTACATCAAACAGGGAAACAGACATCCATCAGAGCAAACAAGCGCTGAGGCCTTTTAGGGCCTCGGGCTGTTGATTAACTCACCTTTCACCAGAATGGCAGATAATGACGTGGCCTCTGCTCACTGCTGTGGCGGTGGGGGTTCTTCTTAGTAATAAGTGTGTGTGATGAATGGGAGATATAAAGGTATGTTTGGGAAAGTAAATGATGATGAATAACATAATATACCTCATGTTTTTATGCTATAAAACCACTAGTTGTCACAGTGAGAGGTCGGCCTCATGGGAACAGAAGTATTTACAGCTGTTCGGTGTAGACCACAGACTTTATAGGAATGGACACAGCAAGTGTGACGTCGCCTATTGGTTTGTGGACTCCCGTTTTGACACCGCCATGTTTTTTGTTTGGAGCCAGAAGTGACAATATTTATATATAAAAGGAGGAGTGAGGAGGTGGGTCTAACCCTTGAACTGTTAGCAGTGAAGCTAATTACCATGGGCAGAGACTCTGAGGCTAATATTTGCATGTATTTGGTCACAAACCAAAGCATTAAACAAATTTGCCCAGATGTCAGTACTAAATAAAAAGCCAGAGGATTACCACACTGCATGGGGACACTAGAGGAAAGCTGGAATCACCAAAGTCAGACCATTAATGTCTGAATGTCACTGGATGGTAATCCATTCAGTAGCTGTTTCAGTGCGGATCAAAGTGATGGAGTGGCTCCGCCAAGCCGCCCCTTTGCATTTCCTGTGTGTGTTGATATCAGCGGCAGTTGCATGTGGACAGATAAATATTGCAATGTGATTGTCATTTGTTGATTCGACCCGGTTCTGGGACACTAACCTTTATTTAAACCCAGACTAATGACATTCCTTCAGTGGTTAGCAGCTTTTTAAAGCCGGGTGGCAGCTGTAAGTACGCCCTTATTCAATGTTCTTAACAGCTCTAATGAGATTTAGTCCTCTTGCTTGCTCATAATGCAGCGAGTCTACAAATCATGTGATGTGAAATGGGCTCGCACCAGTTTGTTGTGTTAGGTCCTGCCAGCACTTAAAAAAAAAAAAAGAGCTGTATGAAACCACTTGTATCTGTCATAACAGTCGTGTCAGCAGTGTATATGGGTCAGCTCCTGTGGGCATTGTCTGTAGGGCATCTCTTTTTTTTACAATACTGTATGGAAAGGCTCCACAGCCTGAAATGAAATATTGATTGTGGTTGCAGATGTTTCCGCCTCTGCATCATGTCACTCCACAGCGGATGCAACATTGCTGTCAGCGTACCTTTACCATATATTGACTGCATCGATAATGTTACTTTTATTTCATCAAACAGTAATATGAGTGTAGTTCTGTTCATATTACTTTGCTATGTTCAGAAACAGTGCTCCAGGTATGTGGTGCACTGTGATAAATGTGTTATTTGGCCGACTAAGCCAGTTTACAGTTTTACAGTCTTAAGGCAAATGTGTCAACAACAGCATCTGTTTTGATTCCAGCGTGTGACGTGTGCGTTGCTGCCTAATCAAGTGGAATCAGTGTGCTGATTCTCAGCATCCTGCTGTGTTCAGACAGGACTGCAGGGTCTGAGTCTTGACTGACAGCCACACTCACTCACAGCTTCACTGCACTCAGTACACTTACACACATGTACAGGAAGTCCAGTGCATATTTGACTTTAATTACCACATCCCCATAAATAAGTATGTTTTCCCAGATTTACACTTACATCGTGCACCAATTTGAATCTGCAAACTGCTTTCTTAAACAAATAACTTAATGAAAGAATATTTGCCAGTGTTGGTAGTCCCACACCTTACACCTGTCACTATTGATCTGAAAAATAATTATAGCTGCTAAAGAAAAAAATGCAGTGAAGTAAAAAGGACAGTATTTCCATCTGAAATGCAGCGGAGCGGGAGCAGGAAGTCAGCAGAATATGCCATGGAAATATTCAGGTACAGGAGTACAAGGACCTCTCAAATGAACCAAAGTATAGTATTTGAGTAAATGTATTATACTTTTACATTTCACGTTTTGGAAATATGAGTGAAATTGTTGAGTTAAAGGAGCCAAATAGTGACTAGGTGATTTAACCAGAGGTTTTTTGAGATACATTATTTAATTTCAACTGATCATATTTTGTATGTATGAAATATTAATCTGAAAAGCAACCAACAAGGGGTGTGGAGGTATAAAGTAACAGTAGTGGTATCATTTTCTGCATCATGATTTTTTATTTTTATTGACATGTAGGAAAACATAAGCCGATACTGATATCTCCAATATCGATACCTTTTATCAACCAGCTGATTTATCACTTGATTCTCTCATTTTACTCTTTAAGTATTGTTTTGAGCCTTTATTTAGTTCTTCTGCAACCTAAAACCCCGTGAAATGCACCACATTACCCACGCTCCACTCCATAAAGCTGTTATATAACACTTAACAAACATGCTCAAACATTACAAATGCCATCTTTGACTGCTTGACTTGGAATGTTAACCCTTCTGTCTAAAACACACTCACTTTTCCTCATAAATACTTGGACATGTCCACGCTTGTGCTAAGGCCAGAATACGTTGGCATGAGCCAGGACAGTGGGGGAGAGATCCCAGTCCTCCTGCTGCTGCTGCTGCTGCTGCTGCTGCTGCTGCCTCTAACACACCCTTCCAGGATTTGGCTGCACACCCAGCAATGCAACTAAACCTGCTTAGTGTAGTTCCCTGTTGGTTCTTGCCAACCGTTCACCTCTTGGCGATTAAACCACTTCCCTGTCGCAGAGAGGATGTTTGCCGCTGTCCGCCCTGATCCGACACATGTAGCAGCAGCAGCAGCAGCAGCAGCCGATGGGCCGGCGCTCGCCCGGCAGTCGCAGAATGGGGTTAAGCTTTGTCGCCCATGTAATACTGACCTACTTAATGTTCACATCTGATGCAGAGCGGCTGGGACGGCACAGCGCGGTGAAATCACACCAAAAACAATAACAAACCCCTCCTCCTGGCCAATAGGGCACAAATTATCACCAGGATTAGCGAGCAGTGAGGGGAGGAGGTCGGCACAATCCCACCAGCCTCATCTGCATCCAGCTCAGCCTCCAGCAGCTGAACATCAGAAAACCTCTTAATAAGTGAGAGTCTTCATTTCCAAGCTGCTCACAGTGAAGATGAAGGCTCACTCGAAAATGATGACAGATTGTGCTGCATTGCCACAGGTCAGCCTCTGACTGACTGCCAGCCAATCAGAGCAGGGAACAGGCCACGGTGATGCCTTAAAGGACAGCCACACACTGATGTATGGCCTGTCACATTGGATGGTTTTCCAATTACTTCTATTAGTTGCAGTGTTAGAGGGTAGTGTGTGTATATTTATGTAATGGGATGCGTCCTGTAGATGTGGAATCAGACAGCTCACATTTTCTAAGAGTTCTTCTTTCGTTCTTTCATTCCTCTGATTAGAGAAATGCACAGATGTGATTAGTGAGAGGTGCAAGGTTGCATTTTATACAAGGAAAAAGGCAAAGATCAAAGGCGGTGGACCATCTGGCTTTACTGGCAGGCTGTGTGTTGCACTGCATGGAGGGCTGCTGGGAAAATGCAGGACTCAGTCTCTGGAGTCTCTGTGAGATGGTGATAAGCAGTTATTTTCCTAATTATACTATTAAATAATCACTCATACTATGACATTTGTCAGTGTCTTCAGTGTTGTTGAATTTGATTGATGTTTCTTGGTGTAAAAGTAGCCCGACAGATATCTCTGTGTGGACACACGGTATGTTTTCTGACGTACGTTACTATGAAAATTTGTTCAGAACATGTGACATAGAAAATGAGGCTTGGTTTATTTTAGAGTTGGTGTCAGAACTTAGTTTGTCCAGTAGTGACATCGAGCTAACAGCTAGCTAGCGAGCTGACATGTAGCTATGTTGAGTGGAAGCTAACGTGTGAACATGTGTTCACACCAACGGTTTGTTCAGGATTCACTCTGAGGGGGCAGCCCAAATGTGATTGTTGGTTTCAGACGCTGCTTCTCCAACTCTGTCGTCAGAGGATGTTGACACCAACTCTGACACCATGCTATACCTGGAGGCTGTGTGAGGCTAAGGGATGTCAGTTTTCATTCAATAGTCGAAGATTTGTTCGAGTGTGGGGTGAAAAGTTCACATTTGAACTGTAATGACCTGTTCAAACAGTAGGCTGCAGTGTCTCTATAAGAGCATCAGACCATGTGAAGTAGTTTTTATGGTGTTTATTTAGTTTCATAAACACTTAGGCGTGTAGAACCCTGTCCCGCTCGACTCTCCACTGTGTTCTTCCAAATCAAAAACGTGCAGGGAGCCCATCACAGACACTCCTTCCTCATCTGCACAGGGGGTTGGGAATGTATTCGAACAAACTACGAGCCATTTGAAGTTTGCTGGAACTAAATTTTTAACTGAAAACTTGACACTGCTTTAACATAGTGAGCTAAATGCTCATATAAGCATGCTAACACTGTGTTCACACCAAACATGAAGAGATTTCTCTAAATTCACCCTCAACAGCCAATAGGAGCACTCCTTCTGGAAACCGCGACAACCACCACTTCCAACATCAACAGTGAACGAGATCCCAGATATTGCTTCCTGTTACCTGTTGTTTAAGTACCAGAAACTGTAGAAATCTCTCTTCTTCTTGGTTTGATCCTGGTACAGAGTCAAAGTCGTGTCATAAAGCTCTGGATGGACACCGACAGCGATGAAAAGCTCGGCCTCCGTTTCTGCTTCTCGGTGACGGTCAACGCTGATAGCATGCTAACCATTGCTATTTAGCACTAAAGTACAGTTTAGAGGCTAAATGGCTTCTCCAAAGATGATGATGGAGTTGTCTGTATTGTATTGTACAGCATTTATAAAAGCTGCTCTCTGAGGACCTTTACTGCTTCACATCAGTACACAATCAGTACAAAAAGTATTTTCATTCCCGCTGAAAAATTCATGAGCTGCTCCATCTATGAACAGATATATTATATTGGCTGGGCTCTAATATGATTGGGTCACCTAAAATATACCATGGGAAGATATAAACATATTAACTCTATGACCACTTGTGTTTATCACAGTGTCCTGACACTTTCATTGATTTTCGAGATCTACACATCAACACATGAATATACAACAGGAGTGTTGTTGGAGCTGCTCCTCACACAGGGCTGCAGCGGTGTGTTAAAGATGTGGCTGTCTTTGCACACAGTTGGCAGAGACAGGAGCAGTAACGGGTTTGAGTCGTGCCAGGTCATGTGTGCACTGTCTGTTCCAAGTGGTTCTTTGTTTTCTTGTCACACAGACTGTCATGCAGGTGAGCACAAGCAGCATGCGCCGTGTGCATGCTGAATATAAACGGTGCGGAAACCCTGCCCATCTGGCACAACCTGGTAATTTAGAGCACACAACACACAAAGGAAGTAAATCAAAAGTCACAAACATGTTACATCACTCTTGTTCCCATCACACTTGTGCATTGTGGTGTTACTTTCACTGCTGCATTGTAGGGCGGTGACCTCACTGTGTGAAGTGCCCTGAGGTGACCAGTTATGTTTTAAGTGTGCAGAACAGTAAATTAGCCACAAACATTGAGTCATGAAGAGATTTATGTCAGTCGCACAGCAAAGACAGTAAAGGACAGGGACCACTCCCAGAGGTCGTCTTTCACTTCACATCAGTGCTCCCTCTGTAATGAGACCTGGATAAAATATGGAGATTAATATTATTTAAAATCTGCTCTTTAGATTAAAACCATGATCCGTGCTTTGGGCTTCGCTCTAAATGCTGATCAAGTATAAAAAAAAAACAGTTTTGCTTAAAAAATGTGTTGGTAAACTGTGAAACAAAAATTAAAACATGTTTTTTTTATATATAGATAGATACAGTCGTACAATAATTTGCTGATTTTTTTTTTTTTTATTCATTAAACTTTTTTTACATTACATCTATTTTTTATTTTTAACAAAAAAAATTATCAACAAAAATGTTCTTGTCACACCAAGAAAATTTTTGTAAATATTTGCTAACAAACAAATCTTAATTTTAATCATCACTCATTTTATCGAATTTATTGAATTTAACAGTC
>OOFC01050831.1:36917-66404 GCA_900323345.1 Pseudochromis fuscus | reverse complement strand
CACTCGCAACAGGATGTAACCCAAATTCTTTTTCATTGGCTTCATCTCTCACACACACACACACACACACACACACACACGGATCTACGGATAACATGGATATATTAACAGTGACTGGCTGTTGCTTAAAAGGTTGCTGCTACTTGAATAATTTGGTAACTATTGTTAGAATATTGATGGTAGAGTAACTAGAAGTGTCAACAAAATCCATCCACAAAGGTTTGACTTTTACCTAAAGAGCCACAACATTTTTCACTTCTCACTTTGCACCTACACCTTCCTCCTTCTTCTTCCTCTGTGTCGCCATTGTCTTTGTTAAAACATTCATCCAGTTTAAATTATAGGCATTTGGGGGATTTTTTTAATACCCTATTTCTCTATTAATACCATATTTTTTAATCTCATTAAACTACCTCTGCAATTGGTTTCTTGTAGGTTGGTATCTCCACCCAATGTGGCACACTTTAACTGTATAGCACATTTTAATTTTTTGGTAATAGCAAAACCGCTAAGTAAAATGTTAACTGCGTTCTGCCAGGTTTTACCTTGTGAGCATTTACCGTAAATTCCAGAATATAAGCCGCTACTTTTTTCTGTCGGCATGAAGCTCGTTAGCTTGTAAAAAGGCAAGGAGCTTCGTGCCGCCGATACATTTAGCCTCGTCACATCAGACCCATGAAATTACCGAACAGGTCAGAGTGGACCACATGAAACTGTTCGAAAAAATTCACTCGCACTCACACTAAATTCTTCAGTCATTTTGCGCTTCATGCACACACCCTCATCATGGAAAACACACGATGAAATGTGAATGATGCAGCTTTCAAGTTAAAGGCGATCGATCTGGCTGTCGAAGAAGGAAATAGAGCAGCCGCACGTAAGCTTGGCATCAATGTGGTGAGATGTTGGAGACGCAGCGTGAAGAACTGATTGAATGCGCACTAGTGGTTTTAGTGCAGGAGGAAGATGAAGATAGTGATCAATGACTTTTCTGGTAGGCTACTGTGTAACCAGCCATGTTACAAGTGTAACTGAGAAGATATTTCTTTTTATTCTTTAGTGAACTTTCTCAAAACCTGTGTCCTTTTTTTCTAATGATATTTTATCATTGAGTTGAAATTTTAGTATATTAGACAGATATTGAATAGATAAATGTTCTTATAGTTCCTTTCACCTGTTGTAGCAATAGGGGGCTTAATTAATGAAACACAAAGTGTGCGTGTGACGTAGCTCCGCGGTCCCGGCAAAACTTGGACAGCTATTGTGCTGGTAAGACGTGTGTTGTGATGCTCTCTATACCTGTTTAGCTAGCATGTTTAAACCTTAGTTGATTTCTGGTAAAACTGCTGGAAAATGTAGCAACAGAGTCTTATTAATGTATTTCAGAGTTTTGCTATTGTTTTTATTGCCGTAATCTGCCGTTAATTTTGTGAAATTAGTCGGAGTTTTGGCCTCATTTGCATATCGTCTCACATGCAGCAGGAGATAAAGGAGTCCTGTTACAGTGTGTGTGGTGACTGTCCCCTGTGCTACACCTGTAGGTGCGTTATGATGTTGAAATGTTATCTGTGATGTGTTTTTGTGCTTTTCTGGAAGGATTATATTGTACCTGTAGCTTTTAAAAAGGGATTAAGGATTTTATTTATTGTGTATATTTTGTTTTATCTTATTTTTTGTGAGATACTTATATTCACATGTGTATTTCACATGGCTTTATGCTGATTTAAGCCATGTTGTAAAAAGCATATACATTTTCTTTTGTCGGCATGTTTTATTTTATGGCAGTTTTCTGTTAATATTTTTGTAAATTGGTTTTCACACACATGGGGACAAAAACTTGGACAGCTATTGTGCAGCAGGAGATAAAGAAGCCCTGTTACGGTGTGTGTGGTGACTGTCCCCTGTGCTCCATCTGTAGGTTAAAGGTGCAGATCCTGATCCACGTGTGCCTGGTGTTCTTCAGCCTGCGTGCAACACTTCTACAACTGCTACACAAGCAAAAAAAGTACAAAAAAGTATATATTTGATTAAAAGTAAAAAAAAAAAAACCCTACTGTGTAAATATCCCATGTTACATTGTGGACACCTATGGCTTATAGACAGGTGCGGCTTATATTCAGGTGCGCTTAATAGTCCAGAAAGTACAGTAATTATTTGAGAGTGAAAATGACGAAATCCAAACAATTATTTTGTCCCTTCATCTGTGTGAAATAAACAGCATCACTGGTGGCAGGTCTCATCAGCCTTGATTATTTGATTGATTATAATTGATTGTTTGATTATTACCACGATTAACTTGTTGAAGGCCCAGAATAAATGTTGCTTGTTGTTGTTGTGTGTGGGCTGATCGCTGTGTGTACTTGACAAAGATGGTTTATGGTGGAAAAATTCATCTCTCTGCAACACCGCAGTGCTACCTTGAATGAGACTGAGTGATTGTGTGTCCAGCAGCTCCAACAGTGTGATGTCTTCTCTCTAGATGGTTGCATCACGTCAGCTTCACGTGTAAAGTTCTTGCATGTAACATGAACCCAACACTCAGCATCAAAGGAACAGTGGACAGCGAAACGACAGTGATTTTTAAAGCACAAAAACAACTTCTGCTGGTTTGTTGAGCCGCCTGCACAGTGAGGGGTGCATGAACATCTAATGCATTACATGGTTGGCAACACCATCTGCCACAGAATAAACGAGATATAATTTGATTAGATTTAGTTGGTGATTTAGCAGGTGTTGCAGTCAGTAGATCAGTATGTAGCGCACTGACAGCTGGTGTAGACACTGAGGTCAACCCGCTTGTTTCCCTTGTTGTTGTAGGGCGGGGCCATCTCCAAAGTGAAGCATTGATCAGTTTGATTAGTGTTGACATACAGGATACCCTAAAACAGCCTGGAGGTGGTCAGAGAGTAAGTCTGAGATGATTATGGAAAATCAAAGGAATCAGACTTCTCTACCTTTCTCTACCTAATCATTATTAAATTGTTTTGGAGAGTTATTTGATAATTTCACATCTTCAGAAACTCAGGAAAGTCTTAATACAACTAGAAACCCTCAGAGATTGCAAACCTCCACTCACACAGTACTGATGCTAACACTGTTATCCTCATGTGGTGAAGTAACAATGTTATCATTTAAAAACATTTCCCATCATATCAGGATTTTTTTTTTCTTTTAATTCAGACAGGATCCAATCCTCTGATATTTCCCGAAATGTATTTTTTCCCTTGGGTAATACCCTAGCTCTAAAAAAAGAGAGAGAAATAATTATTTTTTTTTTCAGGTGAAAACGTAATCATGGTTACCACAGTGCAGGTAATAATAATAAAAATGCTCTTAGACTAAACTGGTCAGGTCATCAGGAGAACATGTAACAAGGAATCAGAAATAGACATTGCTTTGTATTTAAAGGCATTTTAGAGCCCGATATGTAGCAACGACCCAAAATGTAACAACGTCCTGAATTGAAAAACAGTAGTAAAGTAGTAAAACGTAAGCTAGTTAAACCCAAATGTAATAACTGGTCAATAATGTAACAAGAGTGCTGAGTCTGAAATGTAATAAGAACCAAAATGTAACAACGGACCTAAAATGTAAGAACTTGTTACATTTTGGGCATAGTTTTTACTTTGTGGGCTCAGCATCTTGTTACGTTACTGACCAGTTGTTACATTTTGGGTTTTATTAAAGTCTTTTTATCACATTTCAGGCTCAGCACTTTTGTTACATTATCGACCAGTTGTTACACTTTGGGTTTTATTACTTTTTTTTAATAACAATTCGGGTCATTGTTACATTTCAGGTAGTTGTTACATATCGGGCTCTAACAAGGCACTAACCCAGGGGTGGGCAATCCTGGTCCTCGAGGGCCGCTATCCTGCATGTTTTAGATGTGTTCCTCTTCCAACTCACCTGATTCAAATGATCAGCTCATCATCAAGCTCTGCAGAAGCCTGATAACAATCCTGATCATTTGAATCAGGTGTGTTGGAAAAGGGACACATCTAAGGCCCCGTCCACATGGAGATGAAACAAATGTCTCCCCTGAAATGGATATTTATATCTGCGTCCACACGAAAACGCCGAAAACGCTGTAGTCAATATATATGCCAGGCCTGTATGTGGCGCTGTAACGCTGCCACAGAAACACACCAAAACAAGGAAGAAGACACGGAGCATGCGCACAACACTTGTGTGACACTGAGCATGCGCATCAAACTCGTACGAGGTAAAACCAACACCCACAACAACACACACTTGTTGCTCACGGTAGTTGTGTAGTTTCAAAAGATTTCGCTGTAAAAGTCAAAACAAGCCCAGTAGCTGCTAACGCTGTGTTTCGCCATTTTTACTGTTGTTGTTGGGGTTGCGCAGGCGAGTTAAGGGTCAGAGGCGGGGCAGCAGCGTTTCAGGAGAATGCGTATTCGCCGTCCACACGGAGACGTCTTCAGACTTTCCCACTCTGGGACCCGGTTTCAAAAAGTATCGGTTTCGGCTGCCAAATCTCCGTCTTCGTGTGGACGCAAGGCGTAAACGATAAAAAACTTCATCTCCGTGTGGAAAGGGCCCTAAACTTGCAGGATAGGGGCCCTCGAGGACCAGGATTGTCCACCCCTACACTAAGTTAACACAGCTTTTTCCTGAATGAACCTGTCATCCTTCCCTATGACGATAATTTTATTCTCACTTGAATCTACAGCAAAAGGTAATTTCATGGCCCTCACATGCTCACAATGTTGATTATTTTAGTCTTCAACTTCCACACAATGTGCACACACACCCATTCTTTTATTATTTCGAGGACTGATGGCAGTAAACTTTCATCACACATCACTGAAACAGCCTCAATGTGTGAGCTCAACTATTCCAACATTTTTATTTAACTACATGTAGAATCATGAATCATCTCGTGTTTGTGTATAAGTGTGCGATTGTGTGTCTCTGCATTCATTTCACTGCACGTCTCCCTCTGCCTGCAGTTGAATGGGGGGGAAACGACTGTTAGGTTTGAAAAATGAAATCAGTTATTGTAGCGTTCGACAGTTGAGCTTATTCTGCATAATGGTCTAGAAATAGTTCACTATGAGTAATTTCAGCAGAGACCGAGACCCTGCAGGTCTACTCAATAAAGTGCTCAGTCTACAGTATAGTGACACATCTTGCACAGTGAAAATAGGAAGTTAATGAAACCACTCGCACCCAGACATAGAGTCGAGTGATTCACACGTTGCTGATAAATGTAATTGTAGGGAAGAGTTCAATTGCTGCTGCTAAAATATGAGATTTCGACAAAGGCCTTCAACACTAGCGGGTGTATTACACTTGGCGTGATATTAACACCCATTCTCTCTCACTGCCGCTTTGTCTCTCACTGTCGTTCATTTAGCTACACCGCTGCCTTTTCTCTGCCCTTTCTGCCTCTTTTATTCACAGCCCATTAGTAAATTATTCCAAAAACTATGCTTGACTTTTTAAGAATACATAGTTAACCACAGTCAGTCCTCCAGTCTATAATTAGCACTAATTAATTCATAGTGCAAAATGTATCCTGTGCTTTTCCCTTTATTCACAGATAGAGATGTTCACTGATAGAGATGTATAAGCAAACAAAGACCAGACACAGGGAACTGTCTCTCTGGCTTTGTCTCACCTCGGTTTCCCTCAGTTGACCTGGTGATTAATTGAGACCTTAAGTCCACAGCGGTGTCCAAAACCTGTGATTAAAAGAGATTGCACCTGTCACACACCACACGGACAAACCAACAATGCAGACAGAGGTGACCTGAACACGGACCGGTCCGTATCTCCACTCAGATTAACACAGGAGGTCGTCAATCGAGCATTGACAGCAGCCACACCGAGGGGTCAGTGTCACAGTTATGGATTATACAAGAGCTCTGCAGGCGTTGCAGCAGGAGTGTAATGTTTTGTACATCATTCTGTAAAACCCTGACACTGACACCGGCAATGTCAGAGGGTCAATGTCCTGACCAGCAACTTTTTACCAGACTGCAGTGCAGATCTGTGATATATCAACTAAATGATGAATGAATCAGTCATCATTTCCTGAAGGGAGGGGCATCATATAGGCACTACTGACCAAAAACATCCAAAGGTTCATATTGAATAATCAAACTTGATTTATAAAGTGCTTTTCATACATCCAAATGTAACACAAAATGTACATGTTTAAAAAAATATATTTACCGTATTTTCCGGACTATAAGCCGCTACGTTTTTCCGATGCTTTGAACTTAAACACCGGTGTTTCTCATGTATCGGCGGCACGAAGCTTGTTGGCTTTTTACAAGCTAGCAAGCTCCGCGCCGCCGATACCTTTAGCCTCGTCACATCAGACCCGGTCAGAGTGGACCACATGAAACTGTTCGAATAAATTCAATAGCGGCTTATAGACAGATGCGCTCAATAGTCCGGAAAATACGGTAAATAAATAAAACATAAAATACAATCACTAGTGCCCACCCAGTCACCTGACCCTCACGCCCCACACAGATGGTGAATATACAGGGTGACCCAAAAAAAACGGGCAAACGTGCAGGTGGCACCACTGCGAGACAAAAATGAAAACTCCATCGTTTCTTAAATGGCATCTTTTAAGGTTTCAATTGCTATGAATAAAATATTTTTCTTCCATCTTGGTTTTATTGGATTGTTAAAAGATTCACATTTTTTTGTGTCACCCTGTACATACTCACTCCTCTACCTCCCTACACACACACCCACATACACACACCAAAATAATAAACATGAGGCTGAGTAAGATGAAGCAGGAATAAATAAAATAATGATTTAAAACTTGCAGAGTGTGAAAGCTTAGTTTAGAATAAAGGAAAAATGGAAACAGGAAATAACAAAAACCTATAAAAACAATGCACTTCTCCTCCACTTATATACATCACAACAGTCACGACATCACCATCCTCAGTACTTTTTGTATCCACCACTCAGCTAAGTTTGTTGTTTAAATCTACAGCAACACTTGAGTCACCAAAACTAAAACCCTGAGAGTTTGCTGTATTGTGTGGGACTGCACGATTGCATCATCGAAGCTGTAGGTTTCTCCTTTGTGTAGTGTTATGTATGTGTGTGTATTAAAGTTTCGGTCTTGCATACCTCACTCTCTGAAATGTAATAAATTGTGGATGATTTACAATGTGTGTAATAATGTTTCGGCCGCTGCTGTTGCTGTTGTTCTCGTCATCTGTAGAAAGGAAAGTGGGTTCTGTCGTTTTATTGGCAAGGCAGCAGATTTGGCAATACTCCCTGTCTCTCCATTAAATAGATCCATTTGATTATAGATGGGTATCCATGCATGCGAAAGTAGTGTGAGCACAAGGAATCACAAGGGAAGAGTTCACATTGTCACTATAGAGCATCAATCTTGTATGTAATACATAACTTTGATACGAGGTTGTTTCAGGTGAGGGTGCGTCGGGGAGTCCTGTCTTTCTCCTTCACTATCCTTCACACACACATATACAAAGATGTGTCGAACCTCTATGGTGGATGTAACAACAGTGACATACCACTGACAGCAACTTTGATCCTTTGCAGATGATGTCATAACTTATATTTAATGCTAGAACCACATGTATGACCAAACTGACAAGCTAAAGACGTTGACTGTACAAGAAGCTGGACCCACATGGTGCCTCACCAGTCATAGCCACAGACTGTGTTTAAAAATGGACAAAGCAACATGGTATCAAAAGTGAAGACAGAAGTACAAAAAAGTGCAATACTCCCGATGGCCACTAGAGGCTGGTTCCAAAAACCTCAGGCTCCAGTTGACTCCAATTCAAAAATCTCCATTTTCAATCATGAAATACTTAAAATAATTTCTTCCACAAGTCGTTCAGTTGTCAGTATTCGACTGAAAATAGTTGAATACTTAAGCAGATATTAGGTTTCCATAAGAGGAGTATTTAGGGGTGTGGCTTATTTTCAAGATTCAAGAGATTCATTGTCATCTTTGTAGTTGCCAGTCCTCCTTCCATAGAAAAAGATAAGAAAAAAAAGTTTTAAAATAGTCCTGTGATAGGCTGGTGAGCTGTCCAGGGCGGACCCCGCCTCTCGCCCGGTGTGCTGGGATAGGCTCCAGCAGACCCCTGCGATTCAATCTGGGAATGAGGAATGAATGAATAGTATAAACACAGTAGGGCTGTTTACCAGTATGCAGTATACATGTTGTATTCTGTAAAAAAAATGTGAATCCACAAACCAACTGGTGATATATACGTCTCTTATATACAGAACTATGGTCATACAGCTGATATCAAGCTAATATGTAAGGTGAAATATCATGAAGGCAACATCTGTGCTCGACTACAACTGTCTTTTGCTTTGAAGTAGAGTTTTAAATAAAATGATTTTCACACAGTTAGGGTTAGGGTTTTCTCAACTCAATCAATAAAAGAGAAACGTCTTAATGTTTTTAGCTTATTGCAGTATTGAGACAGTGCTAATAACCAGTTGTTGATCTTGAGGATAAATCTAACTGCGAGTCATCTTACGACTTGAAGGGAGCACTGTTTTTGATACGGCGGATTACCAAATTACTGCATTATAGAAGACATTTCTCTATCTCAACCTACTTTTAGTTTGTGTTATTCATATCTGTCTGAAGGGGAGTTTTTTTTTTTGTCTTTTGTCTGATGAATTCACAAACACTGTCAAACATCTTATGGGGTTCCTCAAGGACAGATTTTGGGACCACTGGTAAATAAATTTGTTACTATTTACTATTCTTTTTGAATAATGTCGATCTGTTATGTCTTCTTAAAACACAGTCAAGCAGTTGGTCACATTTTCAAAAATAAAATAGAAAATAACTTTTTTTAAATTAAAAAACTATCATATAAACTGGTATTATTTCAAATATTTATCATATTCTTTATGGTTAAAGAAAAATAAAAATGTAAAAGACTTGCCAAGCTTCTCCATTTATTGTTTATACATATAAATAAATAGATTTTTTGATTTGTTGCTTAACCTGCAAACATCATGATGTTTATCTGCTCTATATTTCTGAGGGTCTGAGTCTGAGGATATAAAATGAGAAGCATGGGCAGTAAATGAAGATACGTTTTCCTTTTTTAGTCTGAAGAAAATATCCTAAAATATCCTCATCCCTTTAACAAAACTGAAAAATCCTAAACAGCAGCCTGGATAAGTTTCCCCACGCTGGAAGAAGGGAAACAGCAGATGCTTGCATTTCTTTTTAACCTCTAAGGGGTTTTGTGTTGTGTGTCACTTCTCAAGGCTTTAATAAATGATTGATGATCTCTCCATCAATATTTATTGATCATCAAGCGACTGTGATGAGGCCCCCATGTGAAGAGTGATAAAAGTTTAATCCTCCAATCAAAAACTGACTTCTGAGTCTTATCCTCCCTTTGATAGAAAAAGGAGGGAAGTGTCCCATTATCCTCTTGTGAAGCATGCACCCCCCCAACCCCCCACCCCCCCTCTACTGCAAAAACACACTTTTACCAAAACGGATAATTTCTCTTTATGAAAGTCTGCATTATATAATACAAGTTATAATATAAGTTGCACATTTTGGTGTATTTGTCGGTACATCAGTTACTTTCTGGCAAGCAGATCAATAAAGTAATGGGGAAAATAACAATAATAAGAAGAATGAATGGTCCAAGTTGAAGGTAGATGTATTATCTGAATTGCTGCGCAGATGTGTGTCATGATGTGCACCAGGGGTCTTAATCATTTTCCAGACAAGGATCTAAATGAGAAATCCAGCCTCTTGTTCTGGGAACCAAGCCATGAAAACATTTTGCAAATTAGGAAATTAGGAGGGCAACTTTGTGCTGAAGTGAGCTGTGGGGTGCATTATAAATCTATGCGCGTTCCTATCTGACTGTTTATCGAGCAGATAGGGAAATCAACTGCAACACCTCAAAAACGAAGTCATAGTCTATATACTTGCAACTAAATTACTAACTCCTAGTGATGGGTCTGGCAGCACCGATGAGTCGGCGCATGTGTCGAGCTCACAGAGCGAAACCCCGTATCGCGTTAAGAAAGTCACGTGACGATACAGCTGCTGTTTCGCCTGTATCGCCAAACTGTGTTTATAAGGAAGTGCATCGGTCGGCAGGATTCTTCCCAAACCTCAATATACATAAATAAAATCCACCCTGCCTCAAAGACAAGCATCCTCACCAGTTGTGCCATTATACTGAAAGTAACGAATTGTCACGAGCAGGAATATCATTGCATTCAGATAAATTTGCATAAATAAACAAACACAAAGCACGTGGACCTCTGTAGCAGTCTGATCCCTCTTGGTGTATAGATGACCCCATAATAGACATTTCAGCCATTGTTTGGTATGAACACGTCCATACACAATTCTACACCATGGCTCGGTCATTAAATCTGTATGTCAGCTGAGTCTGTCAGCGAGACTGCCTGTAATGACTGTTAGGATCCAACAGGTGTCAGTATTGAGCAACACAGTATCGATACAGTTTGGGTAATGTGTTGCAGCGCTTCATGAGGCCTCACTTACCCATCACACTAACTCCTATGCACTGTTGTTGATTCCAAATCATAATTTTCTCTTATCTTTGTCTGTGTGTTAGCAACATTAAAATAATACTGAACAGATCTTAATCATTTTAGGGTATAAATGATGAGGGCAGTGGCATAAATATGGATGGGGCAACTGGTGCAGCTGCACTGGGGCACAGACGTCATCAGGGGCCCATGACAAAAAAAAGCAGCTGTCCAGAATTGCCACAGGTCCTGTTATTGTGAACAGAACAGCTTGGGGCGGGTCGGTATGGTAACGCTGAGTGGCTGGTATGGGAGGAGGAAATAATCATTTGTCCAATCACGTTGATACCTGTCAGTCATGATGATGGTGTGAGGTGAGTTGTTTCTCATTTCAGCAAGAAAAAAAAAAGCAAGTGGATGAAAATTGACAAGAAAACGTAGCATCACGTTTAGCGTTAGCCTAGCCTCTCTTGAGTGGCTGTGCGTGTGTGTTTCAGTGTGTGTGCCTGCATGTAGCGTGCACGAGGTGCGCTTGTGTTTCGGGCGGGGCTGGGGGCACCAAAAAATATTTGCACCAGGGCCGATACCCATGATGTTATGCTAGTGGATGAGGGTATTATCCAAGAAACAAATAATTCAGATTTAGGCGTTAAGAAAAAAATCCCCCCAAAAATTCCTATGACTTAAAATGGACAAATATCTCAACAATGATAAATGCAGGATGATAATGGTGGAGATCAGATTATACCTTAGTGGACGTTTGTGCTCTCTGCATGCTCTCGAGTTCAAAATGGGTGTTTGCACAAATAACAAATAATTTCTGATCAACAGTGCTCCTATGCTTTAATGGACTTTCTCCTTGAATTGGCCTGGTAATAGACTGTAAAATAAAGTAGCCTACAAAGCGTTCTTAAGAGGTTTCATTAGCCACTGACCCAGCATTCACAATAATGCGCATCATGCTTAACTCGGCTTCTCTGGGAGCACGACTCTGCACACAGAAATACAGCAGCGGCGCATAAACACAAGCACACAGCAACACATCTTGCCACCTACAGATACGTTTTGGATTGAATTTGCATATGCCCTTGAGACTGCCTCCACACCCTGTTAATATTCTCCTCACCATTAACAGTGTTATTGCATGCACACAAAAAAAAAAAAACGCTCTCTCCTCAGGTCCCTCTCTTCATCCCACCACTCCCCTCCTCCTTGTTTAAATAAGTGTTTCTGGTAATAACTCTCTGTTCTGCACCGACTAGCTCTTTTTGTCCTCAGAGAGTAATCAGTGTGTGTTTAGGTGTGTGCACGTTTGTACTGTGTGTTGTCTCATTGTATGTATTTTGTGTACATGTGAACATTTATTATTCCCATCTCTAATTACTTGTTTCTGCTGTAGTGGTGGCCTTGTTGGTGATACCGACCTGATTAGCTTGAACACAGCCAACTACGCTTAAACTTCGGTTTAACGTCCACTCCCACACTTACTTATTAGTCCAGCAGGGTTAAAAGTGTCTGACAAATGCAGACGGCAAGCTAGACAGAGACAGAGGAAGTATTAACAAGGGCAGGGCGGGGGCGGTAGTCATAATTGACCGACCCCTGCTTCTCTGAGCATTGGGTGAAGTTGCTCTCTGTCCTCTCGCTCCTTCTGCGCCTCTTCACTCTTTGCTTCCTCCAGAACAGCCGAGCCAGCACTTTGAGACTGCGACTCTGAAAGGAGAGCACAAGTTTACCTCACAAACAAGCTCCCCCTCTCTCTCTATCCATCTATCTCTCTTTCCCCCGCTAAGTTTGACCTCTGGGAACAAGTGGAACAAGACTTGAGTCAAGTCCTTACTTAGAAGAAAGTGCACTTCTGCACATTTCTTTAATTGCCTAAACAAACGTGCAAAGAGACAGAAATTGACAGACTAAGAGGAGTGGGGGTGGGGAGGTTTTGTTTTTTTTTTAACTTGAGAGTACTTAAAAGTGATAGTTCAGTGTGGCGAGCTGCATTCAGCCAGTAAACAATATGAGAAATGGATGGCAAAAATGTGTTTCAATAACAAATGTGATCGCGATGTGACTTTGCGTCTGTGGAGGGTCTGTGTGTGTGTGTGGTGGGTGACTTTGCACAAATATAATTCAAGACAAATAATGTGTCAGAAAAACACATTCAAAGACTGCATTTTGTTTGCTGCAATCCTTGTGTGTCAATGTGGGCGGCCATATTGGAACAGGGCTCCTAATGCATGTCTGCTTATGGAGGCAGGAGGTCAATCCTGACTCAAAATCATCATAACTCACTGAATTCCTGATCAACTTCCAAGCACTTTGTTTTGTTACAGATGTGTTTTTCTGACACGGGTTACTTAATTTAATTTAAAATGTTGGTTTTCATATCAAAGTAAAGGCATTTTTTGTTTTCTTGTCCCTCTCCAACAGTGAAATGGAAAATCTGCCTTTGCACTGATACACAATTTTAAATATCACACCAGAAAGTTCCTTGTAAAGTAGAAGAAGAAACACTTGGGAACCTTTACCCTTTTGTCCCCCCAGTGAACTCGACATCTATGTGTCTAAATACCATATTTTCCAGACTATAAGCCGCTACTTTTTTCCGACGCTTTGAACCCTGCAGCTTAAACACCGGTGTGGCTCATGTATCGGCGGCACGAAGCTTGTTAGCTTTTTACAAGCTAGCATTTAGCTCCATTTAGCCTCGTCACATCAGACCCGGTCAGAGTGGACCACATGAAACTGTTCAAATAAATTCAATAGCGGCTTATAGACAGGAGTGCTCAATAGTCAGGAAAATACGGTATTTGGCCATTTAGTGTCAACCCAACAGGTTGTACCTATTGTGGGCTGTTCTGCTATGATGTGATCTGTGCCCTGGTTCGTGAACAAAGTCAATGATTAATTCAGTTTAGTTGTGTCCTTTGAATCTCCTCCTCCTCTAAATTGGCCTACATGTCGATCAGTGTTTGTTTCAGTCTGTGGCTGCCTCGCCGCTCTCTCTCTCTCTATCTATCTCTCAGCCTCAGAGTGTGACACATTGTTGACACTGGATGGGTTGAGACAAACAGACGAGTGATGAGATGAAAGTCAGATGTGATGAAAGCTGATTGAGCCAACAGCAAACTCATTTACAGACCAGTCCCTGACTTCTGGAAAGGCCTCTTTTCATCAATATTTCCTGGAGTGTTACAAAATGCCCACAACGACATATTGATTTGGATAATAAAAGTTCCCGGCTTATTACTGCTAAAAGTGCAGTTTTTATTGTAACAGCAGAGCAGTAATGCCCGGTCCATTGGCCAGTAGTTTGTTTGATTATTTCTAAAAGCACAGACTAAGCTCAGCGACAAATAGTTAATTTTTCCAAAGTGCCGGCGCTGAGTGAAGGGAAGCTCTTCGTTGCTTTGTTTTGTATTTTGCCAGATGACTGTAGGCTTTTAGGTGAAAAGTACAGGGATGATATTTCAGTCAGGTGTCCATCATCACCTAGTTGCCACAGAGCTGACAGGCTGCTGTCACTTTAAATAGGATTCAGACGCCTCAGTGGAAAGTGACTGCGCTGTGTTATGTCTGTGAACTTCCAACAGTAAAAAGATGCATCGATTCATCACTAAATACAAAAGTACTAAGAACAGGAAGCTTAATAAATCTACAGAACTGGTGTTTTATATCCCCAGAGCACTATTGTCAGAGTTATAGTTGCTTGATGTGTTTTTTCACCATTTAGTTGGTTTCT
Source organism: Pseudochromis fuscus (assembly GCA_900323345.1). Taxonomy (NCBI): domain Eukaryota; kingdom Metazoa; phylum Chordata; class Actinopteri; family Pseudochromidae; genus Pseudochromis; species Pseudochromis fuscus. Next base: position 52,129 of record OOFC01050831.1, on the reverse strand, counting down.
TCCAACAAAATGCTGTCATTTCATCACAGCTGCTTTCTTTTATTTCTTTTATATAATTATTATTTGGTCATAGCTGTGAGATATAAGGCTGTTTATATTGGGAGAAGGTTGGGACGTATTGTTCCACGTAAGCTACTATCAACATGTTGATTATCTCAGCCATGGAGGTTATGTGTTCCCAGAAATCAGGTATTACTTAAGTGACAAATTATTACACTTTAGTTATGATCAGAGGATAGGATGCTGTCCAGAAAAAAACACAAAAGAGGAGGGAGGGAAGGTGGCCTGTGTTTGTTTTCTTCACTTCCTGCTTGTTCTTCAGTTAATGGTTTGGTTAATTCGGCAGCTCTTGTGAGCAAAGCAACATTGCAGGTCAGAGATTTTGTGTCATGTATGCTTGAGATGGTCACTATTGTGAAATTGAAGGTGTGGTTTAGCCCTGAATTGTGTTGGTGTTTATTCTGTTCTGTTTACCTTGTTTAATCTAAGTGGATTAATAATAATAAATGGAAAAATTTATGAGCGTTTTTTTTTTTTTTTTTACAATGCTCACAAATAAAAAAGTTTGATCACAAAAAAGGAAAAAAAAAAATCCCGATAGTGTTATTTCACCACAAACAAGCAACAGTTTTCACTCTTTAGACTACAGCTGGAATTGTACCTTTGCAGATGTTGTAGATATGAGGCAGCAGTGGCTCAGTGGGTTGGGAACCGGAGGGTCGTCGGTTCAAGTACCAGCTTAGACAAAATATGGAGTGTGGACTGGTGGCTAGAGAGGGTCCACCTCCAGGGCACTGCCGAGGTGCCCTTGACCTAGGCACCAACCCCCCCCAACTGCTGTGCACTGGATCAATGGCGGTGCCCTTACCCTATGGGTTCCCTGTGTTTGTAGGGTGTAAATGTCATTTATTTCGTTGTGTGTCTGTACTGTGTGCAGCATGCTACGATGACAAAATACAGCTTGCTTTGCTTTATTAGGTAGCAGTTTGTAACCTAGATGTACAATAGTGCTTGTTTGGGGAGACTCTTAATCGTACACATTTTATAACTGACTCCATATGTTTTTCATTAAACACAATTTCTGTATTTTTGTCTTCCTTCTAAGTTTACCTACAGTATTTCCATACCTCCCTGCAACTGGCACCTGTTAAAGCACCAACTCGAAGGTGACCTCAGCACTGATCTGCATTACATGGGAATTAAATTCTCAATTAATACTTAATTAGTAATTAGATGGTTAGATAGACAGGCTGGGCATTGAAATCAATTCAAGGAACAGACAGAGAACGCCTCAGCCTCTTCGCAGTGAAGTTGATGAAGTGTTTCACATCATAGTCCACGAGGCCATTACAGCTCCTTATTTTCTTATGTGCTTCCTCAGCCTTTTTAGTGTGTGCTGGAGTGTTTCACTGCAGTCGGGGAGGGGAAAAAAAAACTTGTTGTCTAGTTCTGCCAGATGGAAAGACACACACACACACACACACACACACACACACACACACACACACTAGTCCGAGCCGGGGTTTCTGCACCAGTGAGTGGTTTCACTGAGCAGAGACATGATGTGTGTGTAACGTGTTTGTTCTTTAAAGCAGAAATAAATTTCGGACAGTGTGTGAGTGTGTGTTATGTGTGTGTTTTTATCTCAGCGAGTGAGAGCGAGTCAGAGATTGACAAAGGGAGAGCACGAGTTCTTTTCACATCATGCTGAAAATTTAACACCTGTTTCTTTTTCTGTCCTCTGGTGTCCAGGCCTTTATTCACTCTACCTCCCTCCCCTGTTTGTCTCCTCACTCTGGTTTTTCTTTTTGTTGTCACGTCACAGAAAAAGGAAAATCCTGAGGTACGACTCTCCTGAACATCCTTGCACATCCCTCCCAGCCATATTGAACTCTGTATAAATATCCTGAGGTGATTTAATCTCTGCTGTCTGTGCCTAAAGGCCTTGACGTGCTTTTCTGAAGAGAGGAAGATATTTTCTAATGAATTAAATCCCTCCTAAGTATAACAGACAGGCTTTTCAATAATTTGTTTAATCCCTGTTATAATTGGCATTTTCTCCCCTTTAGATTCATTCATAATCTACCGACATTAATTTATTGTCTTTAAAAAATTCGACATCTCTTGTGTGACATGTTTGTTTGTGTAGATAAATCAAGATATTTGAGTTTAAGCATATTAGTACATTTGCTGTCATTTTGCTTCCCTTCAAGTTACAGTATAAGCATTCATGTTTTTTAAATCCCTTTCCCTGAATTTGAATTCTCGACGCTAAAACATACCATTGTTTTTCTCTGTTTCTTTTCTGGGTCACAAAATTCACAAAAACATTCTTACTTTTGCTCGCCATGTCAACGATCTTGTACTTTAAGCCTTTTCTTTCTTTGCACATGTAAACCTTTCCAGATAGGAGCTTTTGCAAAACACCTAAAATATAAATGCAGAATAAAATGGGAAAGAGATGAGGACCTGAAGCGGCCAAACAAGGGGAACTCTACAACTCTTCCATTTCACTGACCAGATTTGACTCATTGGGATGTTTTCCCCTGCTACTTGAGTGAACTATTCACTAAGTGAAGCACAGTGTGTTTCATCTCTTTGGGTTTTGCATGACTCGTTTTGGGTTCGCAGGTTTGGAGCCGAAAAACAGATGTGGGTGCACAGATACTGTTTGAATGTCAGAGGATCTTTCCACAGAACTAATGTAGTAAAAATCCGATGGAGAGCTGTTGTAACTGTGGTTTGAAGGTACAGCCCTATGTACTAATAAAGCCTGAAAAGTTTGTGGATTTGGATACAGTCGTGAAAGTTCAAATAATGCACAGGATGCCTCTCCTTGTGTGTTATCCTATGATTTTTACTACAATTTCACACATGCACCACAGAGCACATCTACATTTGATGGGGCCCACTCCTGCTATGACTCCATAAACGCACCTTGCGCTCACACGAAGACGTGGGAAAAAACACAACCAGTTGACTTACTGTGGTTACAGTGTTGCAGAAATCCCGCTACGAGAAGTGGTTTCATACAATAAAATGTAATATGAATGGTAAACTCACCACTGCTTCTTAATTGCTGCCAAAGAACAGCCTCCTTTGGTCATTAAACTGAGTGAAGTCTCTGGCAATCTCCATATCTCTCTATTTTGGAAAATATTATTTAACCCTCTCACACCTAACGTACCACCGGTGATACAGAGTGACTAGCATAAACCAATTTACCGTAATCCCTCGGCCATTTGCGCTAGCGACGTGATTCCAGCTGATTCTGAAAGCCGACAAGCGGAGCATTTCGTCTATATTACACACATTACGGTAGTAATGCAGGGGAATGGAGTCATGCTGTGACGTGCAGCGTTTCGTATATATTACATACATTACGGTAGTGTACGGAAACGCCGCTTCTCGGCTTTTCAGAATCAGCTGGAATCAAGTTGCCGAAGAATTACGGTGATTAGATTGACACATGTCACTTTCTGTCAGCAGCTAAATGTTCGGGGTTAAAGGGTTAATGCTGTCTGATTGGTTTGTGGGCGGGACACAACGCAGCAGGCCTACGTGATTTTTTTACCTGGTGTTTTTTCTCAGGTTAATTTTTTGCTTTTCTTATTGTTTACTTTTTTGGTCCATTTTTAGTCGGTCCCAGGTCCTAACCCTACCGGTGCCGCGGTCCATGGTTTTACCCTCTTGTTTTCTGGACCTAGTGAGGCTCTTCCAATCACCTCAGCCAATCCAAGTACTCCAGGAAAATATTGAAAGCTCTACCCCTTTGTAAAACTATTAGTGATGTATAACGATCTATTTATCCTCACACCAGAGTTAATGTTGTAGCTCTTTATGCTAAAATCCTGCCTTCACAGGTTTATACAATAAAGTTCAAATCACATGATATTTATCCCTTATCTCAATGTGGTATAGTTGAATTTGTGCTTGTTGTTCTATGACACAGGGGTCGTCCTTCCCTTACAGATGTTTAATTTAATTAGACTCACAACCCCCCTCCAGAGAGTTCAACTGTAATTTATCCTGTACATCTCACCAGTCCCACAGCCAACCCTCTCCACACTCACTCTTAATGAAAAATACATCTTCACCTATTCTGTACTTGCAGCAGCCCTATAGTTGCAGGGGATTTGTGTTACGTAAATTTACTGTTACATTGGTGAACCCTAGGAAAAAAAAGTGTTGTTCAATGTATTTATTTTTTAATATAGAGCACACTTCCACATTAAATAGCATAGCGTAACACACAGCTCTCTGAGGCTGTCTGAGTTATTCCACACTGTGTGAGACGTGAGCCTATAATAAATATTACTGATTAACTGTCCCCGAAATTACTGATCCTGCACAGAAGCCCAAACTGTAATCACCTCACATTGAAAGAAAAAAAAAAAATAGAGATGTGCATGGGAAATCTTATATCTATGCTGACTCCCTCCAGTGAAAGTTATCCTGTTCTTACAGGGCTTATGACGACACTTTCAATTGTGTTAATTCACCAGCGGGCTCATGAATTAAAAAAAAGAAAAGGATGGCCACGTCTGAAGGAAGACTAAATTTGGCAGAATATCTCACTCTTAAGCCTTTGAAGCAAACTGAATCCCAAACTGAACAGCTGTATCATTCCCCTCTAGCTGGAGGCAGCAATCCACTCCTCTTCATCAGGCAGCGGGGTGGAATGTTTTCACCCAATGGGTTTTTGGTTCAAGTCAGTCCCATGAGAGCAAACATCTGCTCTGTTGAAGTGTCCTTGAGCAAGACACTGTACCCCTGCCGGCTTTGCGAACGGATGCTGTTGCGCAGCTGCGGCATCTATCCACGCAAACAGATCGATATTCATTATTATTCAAGAGGGTTGATTAAGGTTCATATCCCTGCTGTGGCTTTTTGTCACCAGAGGTCGTTCAGTTTCTACCTGCCATCAAATGCAGCTGTTTTAGACGAGCGCTATACCCTGTTGATGCCCCCGCAATTACTTCAATTATTTCACTGACTGTGTGTTAACATTGTAACAAGCATCTTAATTTCCTTCGCCTCTCAGCACTTAGTGACAACACGAAAAAAACGACACAATTATAAATGACAGCATCTGGTTTGATTGTCGGCAGCTTTGGTTTTGTTGCCCTTTTGTTAAGTTTTGAATCAATTGGTTCCCAGAAAACTATTTAAAATCCATATGATGCACTCGGTGACGTTATCCAGCAGTCTATTATGTTACCTCCATTGTTAAGAATGAGAAGTGCACCATAAATGTTTACTGGTCATGTTTGAGGAGATGGGTAAAGACAGCACAAGTGCAGTACTGCACTTTGAGCAGTAGATGGCAGCTGGTGTCGCAGTTTCTTTGAAGCCGAGGAGGGAAGCACTGCAGTAAGGGAGGAAAGGAGTGACTACAGTGCATCAGTAGGGGGACAACAAAAAAAGCCTTTTGAATCCAGGTCCCCAGTGGAGCAGAAATACTGGTGTGGTCAAAATCAAAGGGCTTCTTCAAGGTCGGCCGTCCAACCAGACTGAGTGAGACTAAATAAAAAAAAAAAAAAAAACAACTGCGAGTGTATATGTGAGTGAGTGAGTGAGTTTTTCCAGAAGAATGAAACAGTGAAAGACAAAGATAGCGATCTGGACAGACAAACTGGCAGCCCGAGAGGGAAACAGCTCACCAGCCAAATGCACAGCTAGACTGACAAATCAACAGCAGGCCATCCAGCAGGACAGGAGGCCGAGTCGACCTGACAGCAAGGTAGAAGGAGACAAGCAACACACAGAGATAAACACTGCATTACAGAGCTTTGTGAAACCTATGGGGTTGCTGGGGGATCGCCTATAGATTTGCCATTTACAAATCTTCGTAGGTGAAAGCTGCACTTTAATATTTCTTGATGGGTCAAATGACTATGTGTGGAAGTGTAGCAGAGAATTATCAGCTGGACCTCTTCACTCTCACTGAGCTTTTAAGTACAAGGTGTTACCCCCAAGAGTTGATGGAGACCAAAACCGAGCTAAAAGGAGAGCGACAAACTTCAAGTCAAATACAAGTATAGCACACTTCAGAAATGTGTTGTCGCACTTAATGATAATAATAATAATAATAATAATAATAATAATGGTTGGATTTATACAGCACTTTTCTAGACACTCAAAGCACTTCACAGAGACCATTATTCATTCATACCGGTGGTGGTAAGCTAAGATAGCCTGGGGCAGACTGACAGAGGCGTGGCTGCCAGTCTGCGCCTACAGCCCCTCCGACCACCACCACACCATTCATACGAGGCAAAGGTGGGTCAAGTATCTTGCCCAAGGACACACCAACAGCAACTGGGAGGGGCAGGATTTGAACCACCGACTCTTCGGTTGGTAGACGGCTGCTCTACCACTGAGCCACTGCCGTCCCATGTCTGTCAAATTTGTGAGACGGACTCTTAATAAATATTGGTCCAAAAACACTCCTCCTGTTTCTGCAGCAAAACTGGCTTTATACCATCCCCTGCCTCCTCCTGAATACCACCTCCTTTCCACCTCCTCTCCTCCGATGTGTGACAAACTGGTTAAACTCTTAACTTCCAAGCCTCAGGTTTCTTTTGTCAAAGTTCGGGAAACTCTTCGGCAGGAGGAATCGATTTCACAGGTTGGTAGTGCTCCTTATGAAATTCACCTTTAAAAAGCAGTTGTTACTTTACAGCAATTAGAAATCCACATTTTTTTGGGGGAAACAAATGACAAATAACAATGTAAAAGTTTTCCTTTAGTCCTCAAGATGCTCATATGGAGCTGAAAAACATCTAAAGTGCTTACGTCAGGCGTTGGACCAACTAAGAGTGTGTGTGTATTCTGGATTCAGCCTAGTTTCCACCAACTAGGTCACATCATGTACAGTGCCTCACCCATAACCCCTGTCTGCCGCAGTGTATGTGTGTGTAGTATTTAGGTGTATGCATGGCACAGCCTGCGTTCACAGTGAGCACCTATTTATACTCGCTGTGCTGTCCTCAAAAGAGACATGGTACTGGCTCCACAGCCCTCCCCTCTCCCTCGTTCCCTCCTTCCCATCTGCCCTCGCTTCTCTTTTCTCGACGCCGCCTGCCTCCTCGTCCTTCACTCCATCACTCAGTTTGTAAGTAGCTGTTGTGTGTTTGATGGAGAGCGAGAAAAGCCTACAGACAAGATAAGACACAGAAAGAAACAGCAAATCGGAGGCGATGGGGGGAAAAAAGTTTGCGATGCACTGCACATGAAATTAAACGTGACCCATCCAGCTTCCTGCGGAGAGAAATCTCTTTCCTTATGAATGTCTCCTCTGCTGGGAGCTGTTTGTCTGTTTGTTTGCTTCAGTATTCATTCATCTCTCTATCCTCCTGTCTGGATCGTATTCTTGTACTAACTTCCTCTTTGTCGCTGTATTTCTCTCCCTCTCTCCTTTTTCTTTTTCACCCATGACAAAAAAACACTCTCAAGATTGTCAATCCATCTCTCTATCTTTTCCCATTATCTCTGTATCAGGACCTTGACTCCCAGCTCTTTATGATAAATCTCCAGCTCTTCTTCGATTTCAAATGTGATGAGGCGAGCTGAAGCCTGATATTTCATGCACTAAATGCACCAATCCATGCTCCTGCAGGGCCTGGGGATCATCTGCTATTGGGCCAGGGAGAAAATAAATAATGTTTAAACATTAGCTAGTGACTGCCGTGTGATGTGAATTTACCAAGCTAAATTGCTTGTGTAGTATAAAATGAGGGAGTGTGTGTGTGTGAGTGTTGGTGGGGGGGGTGAGCCTGGCAAATAGATGCCAAAAATGCGTGTTTCTATCCTAACTCCTCCTGGTTAAAGGCAGTGAACTGAAGCAATAAACGGTTTTATTTAAGGATATGCACTCATACAAAACAGTGTTTAATAGAACAGAATGGAAGTTAGGCAAATGGATGTTTTTTTCCCAGAACAGCAGCACACAAATACCCAGGTGGCTGCATTTCAGAAGAAAACTGCATAAAATGTATCTCCTGGGACAACCTAAAAAGGTTCCCTGTGGATTGCTGCATATTGTTATTTGTGTGGCAGTAGACCACAGTTTTGTAGGAATAACGACTATCATGTTTTTTTCCTCTTAGCTCGAGCCTGTTAAAACACATTTAATTTGAGGATAAATAAAACTTGAAAATGTATCTTTATTGTCATTCTAGTTATCGCAGATACTATTTTATTTATGTAGGGCGGCTGTGACTCAGGTGGTAGAGCGGGTCCCCTATGAATCATAAGGTTGTGGGTTGGATCCCCAGCTCCTCATGTCCACATGTTTAAGTGTCCTTGGGCAAGACACTGAACCCTAAGTTGCTTCCAATGGTGGTAACACCTTGCACGGCAGCTCGGTAGCCATTGGTGTGTGAATGGGTGAATGAGTTGCCTTGTAAAGCACTTTCAGACCTAGGTAAGGTCAAAAAAGTGTTACATACATATGTATTTATGTGACTCATTTGAACAAGAGAGAAACACGTCTGATCAAAGTCTGACTTTTGATATTTTTCATATATAAGGCGGAAAAATAGAAACTACTGTAGTGGCTGGGGTTGTGTTATCATCCATCTAGATGAAGCTGTGCTAAAGGGAATGTCAACAAAACAGTCAGATAAGTCAGTCAGTCAAACAAGCTAGTACATTCACAATACGGTACCATACGTACTGGTAGCTCTTACCGGTTGAAAACAATGTATTTCCAACTCCATTTGTCACAGTTCAAAGCTACATGAACAGCTGTTTTATTTTTTTCTCCGAGGTAACGTCAGTGACGTAGTTTTATCTTTTACCAACAGCAAGGTACAACAGGTAGTGCAACTTTTTATCACGTAGTTAGTGCATCACAAACGTGGAGGGAACTTTTCCCTGATTCAGTAAACACGTAAAAGAAAGTCTGATACGGTAAATCAAACGTTAGTGCAATCAAAATATACGCCCCCTGACTACGGTAGCTATAATTAACCAATATTGATCCATATATAAGGCGCATCAGATTATAAGGCGCACTGTTGGTTTTTGAGAAAATTAAAGGATTTTAGGTGGAGCTTATAGTGCGGAAAATACGGTAATATTTTGATGTACTTTTTTGTTCATTTGAGACAAGAGTTGTATACATGAGATTTTTAAGTGATATAAAGTCAACCAGCATGGTGACAAGACTTTTATAAGCCTGACCTCAAAAAACAGTGTTATGCAACACCATCTTCTAAGTATCTAAAGTGATTCAGCTGCTAAAGTATCAACAATGATTCAGCTGTTGAATTATTCTCCTTCATCGCCACTCTCTGCTATACATCCTCCATTGTATTGCCATGTGACCTCGGTCCACTTCCACTAAAGTTCAGCCACATTAATGGGCCAGGAGAAATCATTTGCCACTGTCTTCCTGAGTGTTGCACGGTGAAACGCTGGACCCCACTTTCACCTCTGATGGAGCATGCTTGTGAATACAAGTGGATAATCAGACACTAAGATGTGTGTCTTTTTTTTTAAGAAATCTTTTGACGGGTCTAAAAGCTGATGCGTGCATCCACACTTCTCTATCAGCTCAGCCGTGAGATAATCTTCTCATAATACACAGTACACTTATCTGTGAAGAGTGGGTTTATTTTTTTAGCAATTTGCTATGACAAGGAAATGTGAAACCTTTGTGCCTTTTTCCTTTGAAAACCAAACAAAATGATTCTTTAGATGAGGATTCATTTGGGAGAGGAGAAAATAGAGCATCCAGAGAGTGCTGCAGTGCAGATTCTTTATGAATCACACACATCATGTTTTTAACAACATAATATTTAAATATTTAGAGGTTGGTTTTTTCATTAAGCAAATCAATAATGATTGGCTTAAACCCTTCACAGTTAAACCAATTTGCAAGGGTTTGACGGAGCTCGTGTTAGTGTGTTAAATAAAAAGCATCAGTCATATTTATTCATCAAAATCCTTGAGCCGTGTATGTCCCACAAAAATGCCAAGAATGGCGCAGTCTGAGGAAATATCTTTATTAAGACCTGAACCTTCAACATTTCTGTTTCGACATCCCTATTTAGAGCAGAGCCACATCCAGTTCTGGTGTTATCTGACGGGAGGGTTGTCGACGTGAGTGTAATTCTTTTTTTATATATTAAATTCAATTATTGAATTGTGCTGAGCTTTGTAATGTGGACTCACTGACAAAATCAATCACAGGCTGTGCCAAATCATTCTGATGAAGACAAATACTGAAAAGGCAACATAAAAACGCAAAGAAACAGACAAAAAAAACTCCTGCTGCACTTGAATGTCAGGCTTTTGTGAGAATTCAGAAAGCACACTGAGTAAACAGTTGTTTGGCTGTTCGATGACTAAAGTAAACTCTGAGAAATCTTTGTGTTTGATGTTCGTATTTTCCCTCCACCTCTGTGTTCTCCCGTGAAGCATTTGAATAAAGGATGGTGTCTACTGAGCAGACCCATGCATCGCTGAAGCCAACACAGCAGACTCATTCAAAAGTAAATACTGGGAAGTCTGTTTAGCATTTTTTTTTGGTTGATGGGTTTCTTTGCTTTAGAATCCAATGACAGGACAATTTGAAGGTTTTTCAAAGAGAGGAAAACTCATTTTTTCCTGCTATTGTAGACAAATACACATTTACTATCAATACAAACATTAAATAAACATAAATAAAATCTATTTAAAGACTGTTGTAGCTTAAAGGAACAGAAAACCCAGGATAAAAATACAGTTTGGAAGATAGATTATGTCATAAACTAACAATTTATGGCCATGTTTGAAAATAAAGAGCTCATACAACTGAGATATTTTCATTTTGGAAAGTCAGAATTCCTCCACTGGACGATTTCATGGAGGCAGCCATTTTTACTGACCCCATGATATCAGAGCATTCAACCAATCACAAAATCATGTGGATTTTTCTGATTGGTTGAAATGCTCTGACATCATATGGGCTCAGTATGTAGAAGCTACACATAGTGAGTCAGACTGGTTCAGGGCAGCCCAGTAATGGCCCGACAAAAGCATTCACAACTTTTCACAAGTGGTCAAATATGCCTATTTTTAATTTTCCTATGGGCTCCAAATATTACAACTATAAACTTATGCAGGTATGTAGGTTCTGATTACTATTCCTGTAATGTCCAAGAAACGTTTTTGCGTGTTTGCTTCTTTGAAGTCCTAACAGAAAATGACCTGACCTTTTCACATGGAAAATCCCAGTGGGAATCTTCTACAGTTTTGAGACGGCAGTTCAGTTCTCCACAAAACAGTGTCAGAGAGCAGCAAGCACAACACTCCCTACATACCACATGAGACTGGCCTGACACCTCCCTGACAAGAATAAGCAGTCTTTGTCGTGTGTACATTAAAGATGAACTTTCCGTCAGAAGTGATCACTGAAGGCTTTCCTCCCTCACATCTTCCCATCCCTGCCTGCCAACCTTCAAACACAGCCTTCAAGGTGCGTGGCTCCAGGGCCGCTTCCTTACCTCGTCCTGAAGTTAGCCGGGTGCGGATGCCCGTCATACAAAGATAAAAAGTCATATTCCTCCTCCACAGCGAATGATTGAAAAACTATATGAATTCTGTTCCCCTCCTCGGCAACAATCACCCAGGTACAGTTCGCTCCATTTGGATATCCATATGGAAAGCCGGGGCTTTCTATCGTCCCATTCCTCCCTTTTAAAGTGCCTCCACAAGTATGGATAAAACCTGGAGAGAAAGAGAACAAATAGCAAGTCATTAGTAATGCAAATATACTGAGTGTGCATGTGTGTGTGTGTGTGTGTGTGTGTGTGTGTGTGTGTGTGTGTGTGTGTGTGTGAGACAGTCTTAGCTGAGGAGAGCAGAGAAAATTTAAATGTCTTCAACCTAGGAACAGAGAGAACAAAGTGTGGGCATCACTGCAGCAAATGTGCATTATTTTTGATAGATGCTGCACAGAGCAAGCATACAAGTGGCAATAAATACAGACTGATGGTTTTAAAATGTTTTAAAGCAGCCTGTGGAGATGCTATTCCAGGTAACATTTTGTGTTTTAACAGTTGTATAAAGCCTGTCAAGTTCAGGTGCAATTTTTCTTCAAATGAGTCCAAATTGTTTGGAAAATCCACATTGTTCTCAGCTGGCAGAGGCTGTGAGGGAAATCCAGCAACCAGCTGACGGAGAGCCAGGTTTTATGTTTCCATTTATGTTTTCTGTTCCACTTCAAATTAAAAAGAGAATAAGCTGCAGCACCTACTGCTGTAATAATGGGAGAAAAGTGCTTAATTGAAGATGTTTTTCAATGCTTTATTAAACACAAAGCTTGTGATGCATCATCACTGCCGATTGTTTTGTTTTTTTGCAGAAAGCTCCAGAGAGAAGCAACAAGTCAGGTCGTCCAGTTTGGTGCCACAAGCCTTTTATCAGTCAGCCCACACAAGATAAATCTTTGCACCCTAATGCACTGGCTTGCTGAAAATCAATACCCCTGACATATTAAGTTAAACAATATACCATCACTGTCAAACTACAATAATCTGGTTGCTTGGCTAGTCTTTGTGGTGTGACTGTAAATGAGCATAAACGCTACGGCTAAGTCACACTAGCATACAAAGAAGAAATACCCTGTCAGATAGTCATTAACCGTACACCTGTATCACACCTATTCCCTCCACCCTCCTCGATGCAGTGTACTCCCAGACTCACAAAAACAATATATGAGCATGTTCCCATACACACTGTGTCACAGAGCAAAAAGTGTGTCCTTTTTTATTTGAGGCTATCTTGCATGCTGTCTAATGAAATGCAAACTTAATTAAGATGCATGGTTTACCCCCCACAATTTACTCCTAGTGTAATTAGCTTTTCACACTTGGTAGGTAAAGGATGTTTTGCATAGTGTGGGCCATACACACACACACACACTACAGTATGGGGAAAAAAAGCAGAACACACGGATCACTTGGCACCAATGCAACTCCATCGGCCTCTAACTAGACAGACAGTAGTAATTTTTCCCAATAATTTGTTCACCTTCGTATAAATTGATGTGAGCAAACAGTCAAAATGTTAAACTGTGAGACAAACTGGCAATTAATTCTCCTCTTGCCAAGCTGTTTCATTTCATTATTTTTTGACAAAGCTTGGCAGCTGTTTATATTTCACACAAAAAAACAACAACTCTGTTATCATACGCACAATAATGCACTGGAAGACTTTTACACTATCTTTTCTCACATGAGTGTCCATGGAGTATAAGGGGTTTTTTTTTACCCAGTGTCTCTGACAGAAGCTGTATACCTCCATCTATTGTTCAGATACCACACTCAGACCAGTTTATCCCTCCTCCATCCAGCGGCCTGACCTCATAGAAACACAATGTGCACACACAGCTTTAAACCTAGCGTTGTGTCTGGTGCTGAGCTGCTGCAGGGATGAAATCTCGCCAAGGTTTGTTGCATATCTAAGTTGCAATTATTTCCACCAGCATTGAGCAAACAGGCTAATCATGGCAAATATGCAGCACTGACGCGCCGCCCACAAGGTCAACATGATCCAACCTGTGACACGGTGCATTCTGGTTGCTTTCAAGTGCTCCTGGGAATATTGTAATTACCAGGACGGAGCCCTCATCAATGATCCAACAAAGTTGAAAGCATGGGTGGAAAACGTGAATTTTTGAAAGTTTAATTTGTTGCTGAGTGTCCACACATTTATAAAATGAATAGACTGAAATATTCATTAAATACCTTAATTTTTAACAAGATGCTGCCAAAAGCCATGAGCATATTTATGTTTCCAACTCAGCTATAAATTGTACGAGTAGCTGCATGTGTTTAAAAGAAAAGTAAGAGATAATGAGGAGCTCTTAGAGACGGTGACTCTTGAAAAAGACATTTGAATTAGACATGTCCATTACTGAAGGTGAGCCCACCTGTAGTTATGCTGTAGTAGTTTAGCCTTAGTTTACATTTAATTCACTTCAGTCAAATGGGAGGATTAGGTAATTATGAGGGCAGAAATGCTTAACGCTGCACTTCTTGAATACTGATTCCTCACTTTATTTTCCTTTGAAAGTCACCTCTTCCATTTTTATGAACATAATTATGAATACATTTTGCCACAGAACAACACAGTCATAGAAAATAACAGCAGGATTATAAGTCTCTTCCTGGTCTAAGACAAATTACAGGAAAAGTGCTCACAGCTTTGTGTGAAGGGGCACTCAACAAATGTCACACAAATGTTTACACCATTCCTATAACAAAGATATACGTACAAGGTCTTCTGTGGGCGTTTTAACATTTGAAGGTGTAACCTTGATAATCTCGTCAGGGCTATCTTGGGTTTTGAACGATGTAATGTGTGAAGGGTAGTTGATGCAAAATCAGTCGACGTAAAATTTAAAAGTTACAACTGAAGTATTCTTGCAAACACTTGATTTTATGTCCGTTAGAGTGAGACTTTTAAAACAGCCTTGTAAAAAATATATGAAACCAGAGACATGCAGTTTTAATCGCTGCTACATAACCATAAGTGCAAATCAAATAAACTGGACTCAAGGTCACCGCAGCATTTTGTGATGAGTGTGGCTAACCATGACAGAATAACATAAACTCCCTGCAATCTTAGCTGAGGATCAACAGATAGAAAAACTATAAATCTTGTGATGGGCTCAGAGGCATTTATACGTAATTTTAAAAGGTAAAAGTCAAGTGTTATTGGTTTTTGTTGCTGCTCTCTTGTTGTGTAACCGCAGCAGGACAGTCCCCACAGAGCTCTATTAGTCCCTGAAATATTTCAGTATTTGTCAAGCATGAGATGACTAATGTTGCAAACTATTCAGGGCAATTCTGTTTGTGTGAACAGCATTTGTGTGTTTGTGTGGCTGATTGTTCTGATGTCCTGAGGATGACAGAACAGATGCTCATTGCCAAGATATCTATTTCCCTCATTCTGCCTCTCTCTCCTACTTTCTCCCCCTCAGATCTATGTATTCCTTTCATCCTTCATTATCCCCCCCTCAACTCCCTCAGCTCTCTCACCCTGTCTGCATTTTATTCCTCTTTGTGTATCCAACCTCTATTTTCTCACCCTCTCTGTCTCACTCACCTTTTTTGTTCACTGCCTCTTCAGCCAATTGTTACCAGAATCTTTCTTTATCTCCCTCTCCGCTCAGCAACTCCTCCTCCCCCCCTCCTCCCTCCTCCCTCCTCCCTCCC
>OOFC01050831.1:0-36897 GCA_900323345.1 Pseudochromis fuscus | reverse complement strand
ATATCCATTGCCTTCCTTGTTTTCCTTTTTTTCTATAAGCTATCCATTATGAATTAGAATCCCCCTTTTCAATGCTGTGAATCATACAAGCTTGTAATATGTTAAGCACTATCAGCTCCATAAAAGCTGTATCTATAAAAAGAACACTGTAAACACTCATCTTGTTACTTCAAAGGAAAACGCTATGACAACATGTGCTTCCTTGTACAGGGGAGAGGACATGCATTAAATTCATTTATCACTTAGACCTACAATATGTCTTCTCTGAATTCCTCTGTCACCACTCAGTTTCCTGCTCCAACCTCCATCATCACTTCAATTGTGAAATCCAATCCCCAGAGTTTTCTCCGACCCCGTGTTAGTGCCACGCTGCAACAACACCCATAAATTGTGATGAGAAACCAAATTAACAACATGCTGTGATTGCACAGTGGGGAAAATACGGTTCAGAAATATGAATCAGTATCATAACGTACAAGCCTGGCAGAAACAGGGGCCTCAGCAGGCAGCCAGGCTGCCTGACAGACAGCTCAAGAATGGTCCCAGCTGTTCCTCAAATAGTTACATTTACCCCTGGCCTTTTTGGATATACACACAAATACTGCATTTTACCACACCACCACACCTTTGATGTTGATAACAGATTGTTATACTTGCTGTGCAAAACACAGACAGGAAAATAGCAGTTATCTCCCACTCTGATGAGATTTCTGAAGGTGTTTGTCAATCTGAATTATTTGCGTGTGTGTTTGTGTGCAAACACATGCATATTTATACGCGGCCTTGTATACTGCTTCCCGCTAATGCAAAGGGTGAGACAAAACTAGTGAATGTGATCTTTCATCCTGCAGTGAATACAGAGATTTTGGGCAGAATGAACCACTTAATGAACCACAGTGTCGTGTGGATGGAAAATAAGATTGATTTTGTAAATGAAATACATTATGCATCATAGAGGGTATCCTATTATTTTCAAGGCCTAAATGAATTTGTTGCTGGCTAAGTGGGTTACTTAAGGTTTACATTAGACATGGAAGAAAAATTAGAGGCAGCATTCGGGCTTTCCAGTACACAGACTGCCGTATGAAAGGATAGGTGCACGCTAAACAGGTAAACAGCCAATATGTTGCCCTCCACCATTAATTTGTATTGGGCCATAAAAAGCAATGATTATGTGCAGCAGGAGAGAGGAGGAACAGTCATTTACTGCCATCCAAATTATTATGAGTGACAAACAGACCACTGGGTAATGGATGATTGCTGATAGGTATGAGAGATTGTCCATCCCAAATGAGCGTTTTTGAACAGACCATCATTAAATAGGCTTGGAAAATAAACAATCAGTTTGACCTGCTCCCTTCAGGTAGTTGCTACAGAATCCAGCAGGGCAGATTTAACTGCAAGACAACGTGTTTTCTTCCCCCCTGCGGTGAAACTGTTGAATTTTGATGAGAGACCACAGCACTTAGTTTGGCAAATTTACTGTGTTCCATTTGCGATATTGCCCTTGAAGTGTATTAACTTTATCTGCTGTCTATTGTGGTGTATTTGTACTTTATCGACTGTCTATTGTCCCCCGGTTTATGTGGAGCCTGCACAAGACAATAAAGTTTATCTGATTTAACAAAATCCTGTGGCTCACAGCAATCAGCCAAATACTGAAATGAGTAGGGTTTTGTTTTTATCTTTTGTTTTTTATACTCTAATTAATGGCATTCAATTTACTGGCAATTAAAGAAATGTTGTAGCGCCCCCTTCCTGTATCACTGGAGTACAATTGCACATCATCACACACATAATGATCTTTAGACTGTGAACTAAATATTTCAAAATGATTGCAGCTCTGTTACTTGGAAACGACACTTGTAATGCATCACTGTGTGTTTTGGTTCTTCATGAGTAACATGTGGACAAACCAAACAGCTGCAACATCTGCTGCAGGGCCCTTTGTCAGGGCATTTGGCTATAGGCCCACAGGGCATTATAAAGGGACAACAATTTGAAGGTGCAGCATCGGGAGGAAGAGCAGCAACAGTATCAAAGTGTATTCCTGCATTACAGTCATTTGGCAGATGCTTTGAACCTAAACAACTCCCATTTTTCCCCCCACATACACACACACATCTAGTTATTGTAGCTGGTGTGTGCACACGTCATGCACTGAGCCCAGAGACTAAACACGGGAAAGGTGAGCTGGTTTCATCTTTCACTGAGTCATGACATACAGTAGCTGTGAGGTGTTTGGAAATCAATTATGGTTTTTCTCCTAAGAGAGCCAAATTAAACTGGTTTCTTTATATATCAGCACTGCGTTGAAGCTTCATTAAATAGTAAACACAGGTAGAAGGTTTTATTTTCAACAATAAGCACTTTGCATAGACACGTATGTATCTAAATAACTTGAAATAATTACCACGCCAGGGGTGTCCAATCCTGGTCCTCGAGGGTCGCTATCCTGCATGTTTTAGATGTGTCCCTCTTCCAACACCTGATTCAAATTACCAGGGTCGTTAGCAGGCTTCTGCAGAGCTTGATGATGAGCTGAACATTTGAATCAGGTGTTGGAAGAGGGAAACATCTACAACATGCAGGATAGCGGCCCTTGAGGACCAGGATTGCCCACGCCTGTCTGACCCCAACAGTAACAATATCTATAAATACAGTACAGGCCAAAAGTTTGGACACACCTTCTCATTCAATGTTTTTACCTCTGCCAAGGAGGTTATGTTTTTGCCGGCGTTTATCTGTTTGTCTGTCTGTCTGTCTGTCTGTTTGTGTTCAAGATAACTCAAAAACTTATGGACAGATTTTGATGAAATTTTCAGGATATGTTGGACGTGAAGAACTGATTTCATTTTGGGGGTGATCCACAACACCGTCTGGATCCAAGAATTTTTTTAAGGATTCTCCTCGCAAAGTCTTTCCTCAATGGCGTCCTTCTTAATATGCTAGCGCAAGCGCAGTGCAATTGCTCGCGCCCTACGCGCCCAGGCAATGCACTCACATTTTTGGAGCTGTACGCGGACGCCTCCATGCCTGTCCGCTCGAGCGCTTCCTGACGTGTTCCATGACATTTACGTGACGCGAACCCTCATGCACCAACGCGGACATGCAGATGCGGAAAGTATCAATTGGCCTTAACAGTGCTTGGCGGAGGTCTGTGCTCTCAGAGTGCTTTTCTAGTTTCTTTATTTGAATGACTATTTACATTGTAGATTTTCACTGAAGGCATCAAAACTATGAATGAACACATGTGGAGTTATGTACTGAACTAAAAAAGGTGAAATAACTGAAAACATGTTTTATATTGTAGTTTCTTCAAAACAGCCACCGTTTGGTCTGATTACTACTTTGCAAACTCTTTGCTTTCTCTATATGAACTTTAAGAGGTCGTCACCTAAACTGGTTTCCACTCCACAGCTGTGACTTATCAGGGTTAATTAGTGGAATTTCTTGCTTTATCAGTGGGATTGGGACCATCAGTTGTGTTGTGCAGAAGTCAGGTTAAGCCCTATTGGACAACTGTTAAAATACATATTATGGCAAGAACCAATCAGCTAACTAAAGAAAAACAAGTAGCCATCATTACTTTACTTTAATCTACAATGTAGATAGTCATGAAAATAAAGACAACACATTGAATGAGAAGGTGTGGCCAAACTTTTGGTCTGTACTGTACAGTATGTTGAAATGTATAAATATACATAAAGGGATACAAAGGTCAGTCCATCAGCTTTCAAAGACTTGCAACAAAAATTAACTGTCAGATTAAATACTCCTGCATGGATAAATATTCACTACAGTGTGGTCTAAACAAATTCATATTTACATTAATAATTAAAAAAAATACTGAAATTCACAATTCAGAAAGTAATGAGCCTTGCTTTGAACACTTCTTAGACCTCCAGTCTCAACACTATTATGCTTGAATAGTGTTTTGCCTCCCCCCTTCATACATTACACTATCTTTTTTCAAACAAATCCAAAGCCCAATATTCACCAGCCTACTCAGCTATGCACTTTAAAGCTCCTCTTTTGGAGTTATTTTTGGCATATATTATTTTCTTTCTGTGTTTGATACTCCATTTTCTCACAGATGTACTAGTATATGCTCAGCCAAGGACACCTCTTTGCACCCGGTGGCATTTCATCATCATTCATGATGACGGCTTATCGCAAACAAAGAGGTAGGCAATAGCACCACTCTTACCCATCAAAGTTAAAGCAGCAAAAGAAAAAAAACCTCCATTGATTTGCACCTGACCTTATAGGTGAGTCAGCCAATATAGAGATATCCATCAGCGAAGCCTGGTTACAGAGCACTGACTGTAAAGATTGAGCCCTTAGCCAGCAAAACAAAGGTCAACAATCATCCCGTTTCACTTCTTTTGCAGCAACTTTCTGTTTCACTCTTTGTATCCACACCCCCTGCAAAACCCCAGTCGGACTGTTTAAATATGATGATACTGAGAATTTGTTTTATAGAGTCCAGATAAATGAGGGCAGCTCTGGAAAACTAATTTTCATGCAAATAATGTTGTTTAATCAGGACAAATGTGGAAAAAAAAATCTTTTGTGACTTGTTTCCTGTCGCACCTTGCTGTCATATCTTGAAGGCCTGCACCTTATCAAATCTGAGCGACTGCAGCACTGCGAAGTTATATTCAGAGGCCATTTTGTTTTTTAGAAATCCAATAATTTTTCTCTTAGATCTGTGACAAACTACGCTCTGAGCCGCAGACATGAAATGTGGAAGGAAGAGAAAACAATTTGTCATCGACACAACCAGGAACACAACAGTGATGACTGCGAGGGGCTACGCAGCAACCTTAGTAGACAGAAATCTTAAATTGATGTCCCCAAAGAGAAGGATTTTATCTGCATGGCTGTGCAGCACCTTTACAATTCATACTGATCGAATGTGCATAATCGCAGCCCCTCTCTATGCTTGTCTGCATGCTTGATGAAAGGGAAATGGGCTCCATACAACAAAAACAGAAAAGAGGCTTTCTAGCGAATGACTATTACCTCATGAGTGTGTCACTGCAATTTGAAAAAGGGCTCTGAAATATTCCATTTGGTGGTTTTAAATTGCCAACCACTGAGGTGAAAAATACTAAAATCAAATACACTGCCACACCGAAACACAGCTGGCACATGCACAAATACACACACGCGAACACACGCCATTGCACAAGGAAATAACAGCGGTTGTGCGACAGTGTGGCCAAGTATAATAACTTTTTCCTTAACGTCGGCGCGCTCCTGGTCCTTTAGCTACTACCAAGCAGATACTGTATTTTATGGCTAGACACCAATACCTCCTCGAAGTGCTACTGAGCCATATTGCACCTGATGCCAGACCACCGCTGTGAGAGCTGCTGTACAACACAAAACTGTGAGCCAACAACACATCTAATAGGATGCCTGTCTCTCCAGCCTCCAATCTCCTGAACAAACAATAACATCAACACTTCACTTTCCCCCGAAAAGGGAAAAGGGAAGAAGCGCCGAACAAGAATCTGTCTTTTTTCATCTGAAGACAGCTATAGAGACCAGAACAATACTTCACTGTTTTCTTTTTTACTTTCCAGCTTTAAAAAAAAGTGTTTTCTTTGAGAAGGTAATGTTTTAGATGCTTGAAACTCAATTACAAACTTACAAACCACCTCATTAATGTTTCACAGATTTTATACTCTCTGGAGTGTTTGAGATCACTTGTACAGATGTGACTTGTACTGGTGACAGTTCAGACCTGCAGGTTAAGACGTGATGATCGCACCATTCAAAAAAAGAAGTAACAGCTGTTGCATTTCTGTTGTTTTTTTGTTTTTTTTTAGCATGTGTTACATCTTAAAAAAAATCAATAAAACAAATGGATTAAAATTGAACATTATTGTGTAACAGTAACATATAGAGTATATTAAATGCACATCACTGCTCTAAACAAGCAGAGTTATGTAAAAAATTGTTCATCTTTTCCCTGACAATAGAAACTTATTTTATTTACACTCAGAGGAAATTGCTGTACAACAGGTTGTCTAACTAAAAAATAAATCACGATATTCTTAATGCACTATAGTTTTCATTTACTCCTACTGCTAATTGTATGTATGTTTCTGCACAATTCCCTTTTTTTGTTTTGTTTGTTGTATAATTTGTTTTACAGACCCAAAAAATAACATCCAAGATACACATATGTACACAGACACAAAAAAGGCAACAACCAAAAAAATCCACTAGAAATGTAAGACTCTGTATGTGTCACTTTTAACCTGCTGCTGCCGTCACTGCCTTCACATTGCACTGGTTGGACTGGAAATGCTGGTTTTTAATATTACTGTCACAGTTAGTTGCCATTGGAGAGGCCTGGATTCATCTTTTTTGTATCTGTGACATTGCATGTTCTTGTTATTGCTCATGACCAAAAATACATCTGGTTTCATGCAGAAAATGGGGAAAAAAAACCAACAGACAAACCTTATTGGTCAAGTAAAGCTGCAGCACAATACTTCACAAAATATTATGTGCAGGTGTGGACAAGACACTGGACAAAGTAGATAACTACCTACTTTAAAAAATGCAACTCCAAACATTAGGATGTAAGGATACAGGATGGCACCATGAAATCAGATGATTAGTTAATCAATGATACCTCAGCACAAAGAGATCTGAATGTGTTTTATCATACGATAACACTGCATTTGTTACAGAGGAGGCTAGAAAATGTAAAACAGCCAATCGCCAGATTAACAGCTCTGTAGCATTATTGAAGAAATCAACAGCTTTCTAGGAGGCTGATCTGTAAACATCTCACAGGCAATTGAGTTCGTATGGTCTACCCTGGTCTACCTGTCTGGGTCTATTTTCCATCTTGATGGCACATACAAGCCCCACTGCTGCCTCCCCAGTGTTGATAGCAAAGTGCTTTAGTTGAGAATCCAAACAGGTACCTGTTTGGCTATCCTCACTTATCATTTTAATTGCTGTTAAATTATGCTGTGGAATCACAGCAACACCCACTCAACAGTCTACCTCCTCAGTTACCTCCACATCACCCCACTTTGTTTCCCTCACCATGCTTTGGCCCTGACTGCTCTCCTGTCACATATCAAAAATAAAGTCGACAGCCACAAAAACAAGAGCAGCGGTGGGCACTGCAGAGGAAGATGCGTGAAGATACATGAGTACTCATGGCTATGAGTTATAAAGAGAAAAAAACAATAATACTGATATTTAATTACATACTACATGTAGCTCATAGTTCAAACCAAACTTAAAATACACATCTTGCTGCATTTCCATTCTTTCTTCATATCTGCCAGACAGATAAACACAGTTGTTTCAACGGTAATATCCCAACTACGATGTGATTACAAAATTCTCTCTTATAAAGTTTTCTAGATTTTAACAAGGTCAGACAAATGCATGAATTTTTATCAGTAAAAAGGCCTCCAGACAGTTAACAGAGTTTAATCCGCTCTAAAAATGGCACCTGAGGTGCAGGAGACAGTCCACCTTGAATATGTAGCCTTGGCTCTGGAAGCAGCCTCTCCTCAACCTATTACATTTAATCTCAACAAACGGCGAGCTATTTTTCTTCCTGAAGACAAGATATTGCCAATCTCTCTCCCCCAAGAGTACTGCTTATATTAAAACTGACTCCATCAGAACCAGCAAACTATATCCAACCTTCACAGGGACCTGTCAGCAACATCGAAGAGCTTGGCCCAGGTCTAAAGCCATGGGCAAGAGGCCAGTGGGTGAGCTGAGTAGTACATCGATACTAGGACTATCCATTGAGATATCACCACTGAAAGAAACACCAGGAATCAGGAGGTAAAACGGCTGCTGTCCAAGTTCTTGTATCCTGGAAAAGAGTTTATTGTTCTTTCCACTTCCAGTTGAACCCAAGTGATTCTTCTTGGGACTGTCCACTGTTTCCTTGTACGTTCGTTCTTCTTCTACTACTCTTGTTGTGATCAGGAACCTTAGAGCCAGTGGGATAATGCCCTGCATTCCCTGTAGATAGAGTATAATTACACAGACAAATTGTAATCCTGATTAGCCCCAGCAGCCTTTCCAGCCTGTTTACATAATCACATTGAGATAAAGTCTTCATCAAGGGCTCAGTGGCCAGATTACAGTCCGTGCAAAAGCCACCTGACTACCAACAATTAGTGACTGCCTGGTATAGAGTTAAAAAAAACAAAACATACACACATTAACAAAATATGGAAGCGAAAAGGAAATTTCAGAAATACAATGCAATCGCAAGAAACAGAAGTGGCGGGACACAACAGATGGACAATTTTCAACAATCTGCTCGCTATCATCAATCGTTGACTGTCATTTGACATGCTAATGTTGGTGCGGGAAACAGTCCAGCGCCTGTGAGCTCTGTTTGTCCTCTCCTGTGGTGTCCCTCCATGTTCCCATGATGATCAAGCCCCTTCCTGCTTTTTTCCTGTTAAGTCCCAAATGGCACAAATGATTTTCAAAACACCATCTAAAATTGATTCAATCCTCAAAAGTATAAATATAAACTTAAAGAGCATCCATCTGTTTGACTATTCTAACAACCAAAAGCAATAGAAAGGGCAGGTGCAGGAAGCTATGACGGTAACACCAATCTGGATCTTCTTCATTTTGAGAGCATCACCGCTTTCTCACGTGACATTATCCACTGTTTTCTTTTGGCATGTGTCATCACAATGCGGTGCTCCCAGCTTTGTGACCGTCTCATTATTGTGAACCTGATTGATCGTCCTTCAATCGATGAATGCAGTGTGGCTGTCATAAGCAAAAAGGACAAATGCAGCTCTGGAACTCAAGAGAAAATAAAGTGGATAGAGTACCCTCTGTCAGCGTAAAATAATTCAACCTGTATTTGACCCATGTATTTTTCTCATTTTGCTCTTAAAAAATCCAGTGCCTGCAATTTAGCTTCCAACATTTGTGTCTGTGTCAAGCAGTTTTATGAAATCCCCAAGGATTAGGTGACACAGTTGCAATGGATGCCCACAGTTATCTGGTAGTGGACTGCTGCAATGAGAAAATGCTTCTTCTTTTTTTTTAATTTAAGCACAATTTCACTCATACCAAAAAACTAATTCATTAATTTCCCAGCATTGCACATCATGACAAGTGCACAGTACCAAAAGTCACGACAGATGACAACAATAACTGCACATCCCAACAACACAGGACCCTGGCTCAAAAAATTAATTTCTAATTTAGAGTTATTGAAAAAGAACATCTAAAAAAGTGCTGCTGTACAAACTCTGCTAGATGGGATTTTTTTTTATGGCATCATTATCTTAGCAGAAGAAGTGAGTCACAGGCCAGATCCAGTCAATATCTTTTTACTTCTGCAAACACTGTGTCAACTGTCAGAGGAGAGGAACAACAGCTGTTCCCTGCTTCTTCCTCCTCACATTGCTCTGTGTCACTATTTCCTCCACTATTTTCCAAAAGAAGACCCGGGCCTTCTCCTCCTCTTGTTCCCTTCTCCCCCACCCTCCCCAATTCCTGGCTGGCGGGCTCTCTAATAAGTAACAGAACTAGGAGGATTGGCAGTGGCCTCAAGGTTTGACATTGCCACAATGTGGGTGGTGATGAAACAGCACTGTGCCCGACTCTGCTCGACTCGACTTGGCTCATTCTTGGTGGGCGCTGCTACTCTGCATGCTGCACAGTTCATCCACCCCCAATAGACAGACATGAGAATTACTCACAGGGTGAACAATCTGCATGTAAATTGATATCTGTGAGTGCCCATATTCAGAAACACATACGTGCATTCAACAGATAAGTAGTCGTGCAATTACACACAGAAAATGTCACTGAATACACACTCATGTGTGTACACACAAACAGATTAAGATCAACAATTTGTGGGATGGGATTGGATTTTCTTTTTTTATTAATATGGTTTAATTTTAGCCAGGAATGTGAATTTCACCCAGTGCGTGTCAAACAGATTCGCTTATGTTTCAACATCTAATCAGCATGTATCTGACATTGCAATGGAAGAAGAAATTGGTTTTAATTTGCTTTCTGTACATTTTCCTCTTCACAGAGAAAGAGCACATGTTAATTCCACTGTGGTAAATAAGCAACAATTGCTTTGGCTGATTTTTACAGAAGCTGAGGAATGAAAATACTATAAAAGGAAAAACAGGGGGTCAGACAGTTAAGTACAAAGTCGTTCCCGGTTCTTCATATGCTCAGAGGAAAAAGACTGTATTTTAAAACCTGAAAAGTTGCATTTCAGTAGTGTGCAAATTTTCATTGAACTGAATAAATGTAGCTGATGCATATAAAGGGGGAAAAAAGACTGGAACCAGCGGTTACCTCACCAGCTACAGGGAGCATTCAAATGGGCAGACCCTGAGAAAGAGCCACTGGAATACTAAGAAGCCCACCTTACACCTGCCTGCACTGGCAAGTCCGATAAACACCAGTTAACAAATTGGTTCTACACCACTTAATGCCTCGGCCCCCGAATGGTTTCAGGGGCATTTCTGGTGAGAAACTGGCCTGACGCAAATCCCCCCCATGAATACTTGAAAACTCGACCCAGAAAAGAGAAAAGGCGGAAAATGCTGTATCCTAAATAAATGAGAAATGCCCAACATCCTATAGGAAATCTGCAGTGCATGCACTTGCGCCTCAACAATTCACTAGTTAGCCTACTAAGCAAAGCAGCTCACGTAGGCTATTAGGAGAAGCGTAGGCTACCGCAAGAGCGACTCAGTCAAAGCCTGCATTGAGCGCAAAACCACTGAAATGCGCCTCAACTCCATCCGGAAAGCCGCGGTAGCCTATTTTTGCGCACGTCTGTAAACGTTAAAGCTTTTGATTTCTCGCAAGCACGCGCACACACGCGCACACACACACACACATATTCACACTGAGGCACACCAAGCGCATCAGAAAATACAGAGAGAATTGCTGCAGTGGCTCGTACCTTTCACACAAGTGAACATCAGTGAAAAGATGAGATTCCAAAAAACAATTCCCGTCCTAATCCTCATCGTTTTGGCTTGAACAAAGTCCCTTCGGCCACATTTAACGCATCTCCTGTTGAAAACGTCCCGTAGTTCAATAGATCCGTCGTAGTATCCGTCTCTGTAAATCCCCTTCATGTTCACAACTAAAACATGTAACCTATATCCTAATTTCTCTTTCTGTGGGGGTTTAAGTAGATTCCCTTCTCAGAGGAGAAACAGGCAGAGCCGCCCGCCGCGCTATGTCAGCTGATAGGAGAGAAGTGAGCAAGACTGAATTTTAGGATAGGACCACAGCAACCTGGACGAGGGCTCAACCATCTCTGCTGAGAGGGGCATCAAGTGTGAGGATCTCTGTTGGCGCGCTCTTGGATCGGCTGTTCAACATCTTTCCGTTTTAATCCCCGTAAACCGGCTGAGGTCGGAGAGGAGTCTAGCCTACAATTTGAATGCTGCCTTTATCGATCGGCAATTGAACCACGCAGAGTGAGAGAGAAAAGGTGGTGGTGGTGGTGGGGAGGGGGTGTGAAAGGGAGAGCGTCCTGTCTAAGTATGATTGGGCTGATGTGCGGGTAACAAATCATGAAGTGGGAACAATGAGGTGTGGGTGGCAGGGGAGGAGGAGAAGAGGCATGTCTTTATGGGAAGAATGTAAATCCTAGGAAAGAAATGAACTCTGTTAATGACAGCATGTGGTTTATGTGTGTGTATGTGTGTGTGGGAGCGTGTGTGTGTTTGAGTGCGTGTGTGTGTGAGGGGGTGGGGGTGTTAGGTGAGACTCAGACAGGCAACATCCCGTCCCGAAAGCTGATGAAAGAAATTCGCCTGGTAGGCAATCCCACCATAACTCTGATTTTCATTTTGGAGATCGAGCGGAGCTGTTATTGGGAGTGATGGGGCTGGGCAATTTGCAATGCAAAGATGGAATGATGACGGCGCAAAGCGCAGTTCAGCTGCAGTGGGGCTCTTCTGCCATCTAGCTTCGAAAGAGTCACCGACCTCTACTTGGAAACGAAGAGGGAAAGGGGAAGCAGTGGAGCGAGAGGCCGTGATTGCACATAGAATGAACATCATTCGGTTTATAACACATTCAGATGGAGTTTCTTCAAGAACTGTTGATTCTAATAGGCAGAGCATTACTTCCCATTTCGTGACATAGTCTCTGGATTCTTATAGCTTTGAATAGCCCAACAAATAAAAGTTTCAACTGCCTGAGAGCAGCAGCTTTAGACAGAACTTTCATATTAGATGAAGTTTGAATCAATTATGTTCATAATTTCTGGTTTGAATATTGCCCAATTAATAATTGCAGTTGCAATGACCTGCATAGAAATCGATATCTTGTGCCCTATTGGCAGGATTTATTAGCGTCAAGTCAGCAGGGTAAGTTCATAAGGAAACCTCGTAAATTAGCACAAGGCCTGTTTGAAAAGAAGCCAAAAATGCGCTGCTCCCGTCACTTACAGTAGTGGAGCTGTCCGAGGTGCTGAAACCAGAGAGGCATAGAACCAGGACGTGAGCTTGTATATGCGGCTACTTCTGCAGGGAAATGGACTTGTGTTTATCATTCCTCATTACAACAACAATGTGCATATTGAAATATTCAGTTGTCAGTTCATTAACAATACTATACACTTACTTCATGCTGTTGCTGTATTAATTCCCTTTAAACAATCAAGACCAAAAAGAAAGAAAGAAGTCTTTGTCCCTTTCCTACAACTCTAGATTACCATCTTCTCCCCCATCTCTCTGTTGTCAAGGTTAGCTGGCTAGACAGGGTGAGTTTCCCACCTTACCCCTCCTGTCCCTTGGGAAAATAAATGGAAGAAAACAGCTTGATCCTTCTCTAATCTTGTCTAATTATAAGTGAGCAGAGGGCAATGGGATTGTTGTCCTCTGGTCAGATATTCAGAAAACATAATTCAGCTCTGGAGGCCAAATGGTGATAAATATATGGCATCTATAATTGCAATGCTTACTAAATTCATTGGGGATTTTTATGCTGTAAATAGCTGTGGCACTTTATGGGCATTGCATTGTGTGAATGATGTTTTATTCTGTATTCATTGTGTCTTTGCCAACTCAATGAAATGTATTGTAGTGCTTTGTGAAAGTCTCATTTTACATGTTTCTGCGAACAGCTTGATATTAATCTATCTCGCTCTACCCATATAAACTGAATCGCTATCACATGAGTGATAGATTTGTATCCTTGCTCCATTTCTCTGTAGAGTTGTTTATCGCAATGGTTTATGCAGCAGAGGCAAACCACTGCGTATCTGCCAGTGTGAAGTGGAAGGTCCCTTATTCCCTTCTGGCATCAGAATTCTTCAGGTGTCTACAGGCCCAGTGGAGGCTGCTGGGAATGGATTGAGGCACCAGGCAGCTTGTCTTTACCACTGTAATCGACAGGTGGGCCCAGGAGAGTGGGCTTCAGTTGTATTGATGCCTCCCGCCAGCTCACACTTGCTGCTTGATGAGCAATCAGACTGCCTCCTGCCTGATCCTCCTGTTGTTTTTATGTGCAAATGTATACATCTATATGTGTGAATATTTTGTACGTCTGAAATCGGACATATATGCTCCATGTGTGCGAGCATGACAGAGCATTCTTTATGGAGGCTTATTTATGATAGCTTTTTCACACGTTTGCTCATCTGTTGAATGTATATTTGTGCATTGCCCACTGCGTCAAGAAAAACAAGACCATGCAGCTAACCAGTCAGACTATCAGGCACCTAACTGAACAGCCAGTCAAACTGCTACAGTGGCTGCAGCAGCTCTGATTTGTCCTCGGGGACCCAGGCTGCTGTACCTGTGAATCCACGCAGCATGTTCTGATTAGCACAAGCCTTGTATGAGGACTGACGCATGGGAAGGTTTCCATGTCTCACACACAGGCCAAAGGTCTCGTGTATCCCCAGCGGGGGCCTTGTGGGGGGTTGTATGAGTGTGTGTATACATACTGTATATGGTATGCATGAATGCATGCACACGGGTGAGTAAAAGTGTCAGACAGTCTGTGTGTATGCAACACGTGTGCCCTTCAGTGTATGTCTGTTTTCATGAACGCACGCTGTAGTGGTATACGCCTTGGCATACACACCCAGGTTGAGATCTTCACGCCTGGGTTATGTTTTGTTAGTGTGTATGTCTGTTTGTGTGCAGGGCCAAAGTGCAGCTGGTAGGGCGTTGATAGAGTAAGCACTGGGATTAGCTGGCCTGACTTCCCCAGAGGAATGTTTCTGAATCTGGCCTCTTTCACATACACTACCACTAATCCACTGCTGGGTTCTCTGGGTCTGCTACCTACAGCACCCAAGGGGTAAGAGGAAGGTGGGGGCAGGTGAAAGGAGCAGAGGGGAGATATGTGTGCATGTGAATAAGAGGGTAGAGGGGGATGGGAGTGGAAATGTTTTTCTACGACGGTGGGCATTTGAGGCACAAACATGATGTTTCATTAAAAAAAATTTAACTTATAGTCCGAAGAAATATCTTTTTACTATTGTGTGTTTTCTTCATGCCTGTGTGTATTTGTGAGCACTGTTTTATGTCCTAATAAATTCAGCCACCATACCAGGGTGGATGATCTTTGCTCCACTCCAGTGCCTAAGGATGATGGCCCATCAATGAATAATGGCTGAAATAGAGGAAGTGAAAGACAGAGGAAGGTGCTGAAGTGCAGGCAGCCCCTTTTTCCTTTATGCAAAATCAGCTGCGTGGTGTAATGAATCTTGCAATTACACAAAAGCGCACCTTCACGCCTCATCCTGTAGCAGGTTACATGGTGGTGTGCTGACAAAAATATGCATTGACAGTTTCACTGACATGCCTAGCAAGATCATCATCAGTGCAATGCAAGCACTTTAGCTCAGGGCAACACTCTGAGCCATGAGTCACAGTAAATGAAGAAATATGGATAAAATGTGACATCAAAAACATCAAACCATTTTTGATGTATTTTTAGTCTAAGCTTCATAAAATATGAATAAACAATATTTTGTCTTTCCCCTACACGACCTATCATTTTCACATTAATACTTCCTCTCCAGTTTGAAACCTCTCCAACTCTCTGTATTATCATATGTGAATTTACCACATCCTTCTGTCTTTTCCTCATTAGGTTTTATATAGGTTTCAGTCAGATCCCTGCTGACTGAGCCTGCATGTGTGCTTTGTTCACGCATCTGACATTGAACATTCTTAAACCTTTTATCTTCTGAGATAAAGTCAGAAATAGTATGATGGGGAAGGTGGAGGCAGTGGGGGAGAGGGGGAGCACACAAACATGAGAGAAAACAAGGGTTAAAGGTATTGATTGAGAGATGGTGGCAAACACAAAGGTGAGAAACAGAAAACATGGGAACTGAAAACAGCGAGTGAAAGACAGGGAAGGACAAACAGGCAAAAAAGAGGGCAGCGAAAAAAGCAGGAGAGAGACGGATGGAGGAGAGGAGCAAGGGTAAAGTATTATAATAAGCAGCTAAAAAAGTGGATTTGTGGAGAAAAGCAGTGAATAGAAAATTTAAATTGATACAAAATAAATGTGTTTATTGAAGAGAGAGCACATTTTGGACAAACACAAGGATTAGCTAAAACATGGGCTGGGGAGCCTAAAAATGTTTTAGTTATTTTTTTATTTTTCATTGTATTTTGTTTTGTAAGATGGAAGAAAATTCGTTGCCTATTCCATTAACAACATGAGGAAGTGTTGGTGTGTGCTTACACTTGAGGTCAAATCATTTAAATAGCATAATTAAAAAGATGGAAAGCATTTCCATACCAACAATAATTGGTAAAACTACACAGATAAAAAAAACAGTTGTTCGCCAAAGTGACGCTGCTGCAGCATACCCAACTTCAAAGATGCTCTCATCATATATTGAAATGTAGAATGAACAGTCTGATGATACACAGACTTAATCATATGAATAAAAGATCAAAGGGAAAAATTGCTGATTGAGGGAGAGGAGGAGAGAATAAGCAAACGCTAGCTTTTTGATTCATTCCACAGAGGGAAAAAAATAAGTTAAACACCTTTTTTTTTTTTTTTTTTGAAGGAAAAAAAATGGCGTGTTTTGATTGTAAGGGTGGACCCAGAGACTTAGAAATGTGCTGGTGGTATTAAAAATGTGCCGGGGTTATTGAGTGAGAGGTTTTCTGACAGTCCCCAACATAATCTGGTATTCATGACAGCCAAGGCTAATCACACTATAAAAATACCAGACTTACCTACACTGAGTAAAGTGATGCGATGCTTAAAAAAACAGCTTTAAGAAGATGCTACATGGACAACCTTTCTGAAGCAACAGAGGGGGGGCAATTTATGTATCAGCTGTAAGCATGATGTTCTTTTTTTTAATGCATTTGTCTTTTCTTCTCCGTGTTACCAAATTCTCAACCCTGCTGAGGAGAAAATTGCCCATTTTATAATCCTTTTTAAAAAAGCATCTGTGTTTCTTAAAGCACAAAAACTGCATTCTGTTGCATAACACTTTCCCAGCACTCAGAATGTAGCCATAAAAGCTACATTATTTCTAAAGGTTGTCAGCATCATGCAGCCAGATCACACACTAAAATCACTTGAACAATTCAGAACATCACTTCACTGCCTGTGGAACATGGTGTGCTTGCTATGTGCTATGGGCAGATTCGTGTCTAATAATAATAATAAAAAAAAGGTGCAGATTACATGTTGTATTTTGTCTTTTTTTTTTTTAGAACTAGCATTACTTTTTGCAGAGCATGGTGCAACGCGGAGGCAAATCAAGTATTCTGCTAAGCAGCTTAGCAAATGTGTGTTGCTCCCCATGTGAAATGCATACATCTCTCACAGCAGCTCAGAATATCCCCTGTAGGTCAATGATCTACCTGGGGCTCAGGCTCCAAGCACTTCCTGTTTCAAGTGATAGTTCAAGGGCGTCTTGTTGGTGCTGCAGCTTTGCATGCCATCTATTCACGCATGTCTTTTTTTTTTTCTTTTTCCCTCTTTGCTGTTGAGCTCATTTGAGGCCTTTGACTTGCCTATCTGCACTGTGACTCGGCTACTTCTCTAGCAGGGATTAAAATAATCAATAGCTCAATGAAATTACAACATAAAATATATATTTTTGGCCTTCAGCAAGAAACATGGTGGGATGTTGCATCATCTTATTTTGAACATTAACTCTGTTTACCAGTTGTTGTTGTTTTTCCATTGGATGCAATTAAAAAGTGTGCATAAACATGAGTAACAAATTTATGTACCATGTAATGAAGGTGAAGTGGACCAAGTGTATGTTAATATGGTAGTCAGGCAAGTTCAGACTTTTTATGATAAAGGGCTCAAAGAACAAAACACCAATGACTCCACAATCTGTTGCAAAGATACAAGATGCAGGGGTTGACAGTGTTCATTTTAACGATTAATGAGTGAATGGCTTCAATTTGTGTTTAATTTCCATATTTGGAAAATGTGTGAAAAAAGAAACAACTAAAAAAAATATATAACATTGTGATGGGAGGTGACAAAAGGAAACTAAATCTGTTGAAAATTAAGCCCATTTTGGTCCAGAAGCTGAGAGCTGAGCAGAGCTGAAAATGGGTAGGTTGAGCTAGTGGGTAAGATGACTCACTACTTAAATCTACACAAAGATATTAATGTCATCACAAATTTAATTCATTTCCTGTATCCCTGATAGATGAGAGAACATAGAAAATGAGGTAAAAGAGGCAGGTAACTGCAGGTCACGCCGTTTAATTTTCGCTGTGTCAGATGTTGAGTAAAGATATGATTATTATGCGGCTATGGAATTAGGTACATGTGACAATTTTACATTATATACAATATTCATACATTAGGGAATTTAGTTGCTGTGTGGAGCATTTTCTAATGTGATGTAATTATATTTATCCTCCAAAGAAATGAGCTTAAGTTAACAAATGCTTGCTCAAGTGGGATTTTCACATGTCACAGAGCAGATGTATGATGATTTGATCAGAGGCGAGGGATCAGTCTCCTTGATGCATACATATACATACTGTACACAGAGCAAACCTGTAGAGTGAATCTGCGTGGTGTTTATCAGCAGATTACATTTGTGTAAATGTCAGTACATTTAGAATGTAAACTAGGACACTGCAAAGATACAAATCATCTGTGCCTGATATTCAACAGGTGGCAGCTGAACATGTTCTGATATAACAGCCAAGTGTGATAAAATATATATATATATAATAATTAAAGCTATACAACCTTAATATGTGCATGTATTTTTTTCATGTGCTATTGAAGAAGGGAACGATCTCCCTCCATAGGATTTGTGTTGCCTTGTACTTCCTCCTACCTTTGAGCAAGTTGTGCCAAAAATGGGTCACACTTCTGAAAGTGCTTTGAGAAACTGCTTTGAATTCCTGTTTTTGTTTTAGTTTCCATGGATGCCCAGCAACCTTAATTATACACAGCAATTACTGTCTTAGGTGGATGCACATTTATTTTGCTGTACTAGCATAAAATGTGAAAAGCGAGTCCATTTACCCAGTTCTCTCCATATGGCTTTGAACATGAACACCTGTTTGTTTGTGCACTGTATATCTGTATTGTGAGGGGAAATTGAAATTTAAAGGCAGTATTTATGATTTGAAGCCTCATGTTTTCATTTTAAATAATCAGTGTTTCAGATATTTTTAGCTAGAGGAAGCTACAGTAAGAAGTTTTGTCCCTTTTGGTTTTTTTACAATACACATGTGACCAATGATCCTGTTGTTGAGAAATGGTTGGAAAACAAACAGAATAAGCACTGAACAGAGGGACTGAAGTGATATTTTGAGAGAGCAATTAGAGTAAGTAGAGGACGGAGGATGCAGGGAGGTGATGTACAGCCCTTCTGGAGACACACTTTAATGCTCTTCTCTCGTCTGATGGGAAATTTGACTTATTTATACCTTTTATTTAAAGACTTTATTCGGACTCCCCTTGAATTTAAGACCAACATAATGTTCTTACTGCACAGAATTACAATCACAGTAAGTGGATGGCACAGCAAGGATTGTACTTATATGGAAATGGCATGTATGCTGATTATGGACTGATTGACTTCCATTTTAATGCAATTTAAGTGGGTGGCATAAAACATGTGTATTTTCATTTTCCCCTTTGCTTAATTACCAAATTGCAGCAATCAAGACCTGTTCTCCATGTTCCTGCTGTGATTGCCCTTTTAAAGACCAATTAGACCTGTTGTCTTTCATGAATAAATCCTTATGTGATGTCCCCTGATGTATTTATTTTGGGTTATATCTTGATGTATGTCAAAGAGTCAAAAGTGGGAATTGAAAGTGCAAAGAGAGGAGGACAGTGAAGGAAAAGTTCTTGGTGTCAGCATCTCTGAAGCTTAAACAGCTGCTTTTACTCGCAGGGATAGATCAGGAAAGATGTTTAAAAACTAACATTGTGCACAGACAAGCAAGTAAAATGTTACATCGGTGCTCACACAGCTCCTGAACAACTTGATATGTTAATCTGAAAAGACACTGATGAAGGCATTTACCCTTGTAGTTTTGAGAGAAAGTGAGATCGTGAACCAATTATTCATGCCTGATCAGGTCAGTGAAAAGCATGCTGCAGCATACACAGAAATGAATTTGCTAAATTTGACAGCCATGTAACCACAGCCTGTGCTGCAAAAAGAAAAAACTGTGAAAAAAAAAATCCCTATAGCAGCTTTAGGGAAAGTTCACCACCATCTGAATTGGTTTCCCATCCCCAACCTTCCCTTGTCGTCCTAATTGAGCATATTGTCTGTTTATGATCACCCTAGGGTGCCTTGTATTTGTGCATTTGTCTCCCCTTGGGTTTTCTAAAAGATACTCTAAAAAGTAGTGCCTGTTTCAGTGCCTCCTCTTTTCCTTTGTCTTTGTGTATACAGTGTGTTTTGCCGGGTGCTGCCGTTATTCTGCATCATGTCTGTATCTAGTTTTACTCCTTCCTGTTGAGTGTTTTGTGTGTGTGTGTGTGTGTGTGCCTGTCTGAATATCTTCAATACCCCAGTTCCTTTTTCTTCCTTTTGAATTTCATCTTTGCTGTGTCATTGCTGTGAATAAATATTGTTTAACAAAGAAAGTGAACCGCCCCCATCATTCCTACAAACAAGACACTGCATAAATGTCACAAAATGAACAAATACATCACAACTGCCTGAGTCCAATTTTACAGAAGCTTTCTGCAAATGACTAAGACAGCACAAAAAAATATAAAATACATATTTTGTCCATATCATCGGCTAAACAAGTAGCTATTGACAAGTTTTCAGCTGGAATGAAAACATATAGAAAGCTGTACAATGTACATACGCTCTGTTATATTGTGGTTGTTTGGTAGGCTGAGATGTAAATAAATAGTAAGTCACCGCCAGACAGAGGTCCTCTTTTATGAGCCCTCTTCAGTCTATATGATTGCCTCTGTGGATTATATGAAATTGTGTTTTCCATTTTTCACTTTTATTCTCAGATTCACTTGAACTAATTCAACCAGTAAATCCTGTCAGTTATAAATGTACTTTTGTTGCAAAAGCCATTTGCCTTTACAGAATAAAATGTGTATCTGTTGCAAAACATCTGGGCCTGTGTACAAAGGAGTTTATTTGGACCAACCATTGTATGCGTACAAGGTAAACAGAATAAATAAAGTAACAGGAAATGATACTGTGCTGTAGTTTTTTTACAGTTACTGGTATAAAAATCTGTTGATGTATTTATATTGCTGCAGATAGTATCTAAATATCAGTGTAAGTTGGAGAAAAAGAGTTTAAAAAACATTTTGGGACACACTGATGAAGGAGAATACTGTGGTCTGTTATAAAATGACACAAAAGAGACTTAAAGCTGAGCTGGCTGCCATTAGTCAGACATGAAGAAGCTTTATTCAGCGCTGCTGTGAAACAATACCCACTGAAATGTTTTCTTGAGTTCACTTTTGGACGGCTGCGACTGGAGCAGCTCGCTGTAATATTGTGGTGGTTGTGGATGGGGCTGTGTAGTTTGAGCAGGAGCCTCGATTGCGGTTATCCTTCCCCAGGACTAAACCCAGAGCTGTTATTTTAAAGGCAGTCGGCACATCTCCTGTCTGCAAAGATTTGTTGATGCATGTGGAGATGAACTGAGACAAGCTGGGGAGCAGGATTTAAAGGGAGGTGCAGGTACTGGGCCAAAGGAGCAAATGGTGTCGTTAGAATTAGATATGGCCCGCAGAGCCGAGCTGTGACCTCAGAGAAGGGTTGAGGCAGCGTGGATCCAGCAGCTGGTGCTGCCATTTATAGCTGCTACATTTCTGATTATTTAAATGTTGCAATTCATAATGCAGGACCGGTGGTCTGGAAACCTTAATTCAGCTGGGTTAATCAGGGTCTCTTACTGAGAGTAGGGATTGGGGTTACCTCAGTGTGTTTCACTACACCGACTCTGTAAAATAAACTTCTAAATCAGAATTTGTTTTGTGCAACATGATTACAAACATGAAGTGTGCATGTATTTTTATATGATATAAATATAGAATGTATAGAAATGGACAAAGCAACTGGGACGAAAAAATGAGGGAAGGTGTAAAAAGTGCAGTACTACCGATGGCCACTCGAGGCTGGCTCCAAAAAAACTCCCGTTCACTTTTTCAGTGGCTTCACACAACCATTAACTCCTCATTTATTTGGATGTCAGTGAGATCAACAAAGAAAATACAAACACACAAAACTGGTAGTTTTCACAACAGATATTTTCCCTCGGCGTTGTAGAAGCAGCACAGGCCTTAATAATAGCATTAACAGTCTATTCAAATGTTCCAGGAAGCTGTAACAGTGTGACAGTGAACCAGCGTGAGCAAATGGGACCCTCAAAATGAAGCAGTTAAATAGAATTTAGTCATTATTACTTCCATTGTTTATGCCTGTGCTTTTCCTGCAGCGACATGTCAAAATGACTTTTATGAAAAATGCAAATGTGGGCACAGGTCTGCTTTTTCTGATTAGTTGGTTTTGACAATATCTGAAGTGCCACAAAATTATTACCTGAACAAATCCAATGTTTTCCTTAAAGACCACAATTAACATTTAATTAATTTCTCAAAAATTGACCCATAGTAATATTTTTCATTCTATATAGAGTTTTAAAATACTGTGACAGATAATAACCACATCTTATCATTAACTATACCTGGTTATGGTGGGAGGTGGTACTGGGTGAGAGGTGGGGTGCACACTGAGCGAGTCAGGAATACCCGGAGAAAACCCACGCTAACTAACTACTGCAGGGCTACACCATCCTATGGACAATATTGTTCTCTAAATCTTCTGGAGTTTCACTCTTAATGGCACTACAGGCGAATATACCTGTGTGGGTGGACCATATGTGTGTGTTCAAGTTTCAAGCAAGGAAATACAATAGGTTTTTATTGTGTATGTTTTTGTGGTGTTTTTTTTTTTTTTGTAACTGCATGGCTAAATATATAAGGCCGCGGAGGAGGGCTGCAGTGAGTGCAAGTAATGTGAAAGAGGTTAAGAAACAACTTTGTGGACTGTAGTTAGTCAAAGATACAAAGATGCTTTTTTTGTCATTCTGCTCAAGAGATGAAAGAAAATATAAATCTGATAAATATGAAAATGGTAAATATAAATATTCTGAAAGTAACAAAGAAAATTTTAAAAAGTAAATTGCATGAATAAAAAAACATTTTTAACCAGATGAAACAGGAAGTAGCAACATAGGAAATGTGCAGGTAAGCTACATCCTGCAGTTTGTGTTTGCAGCTCACGCTATTTCCATGTAGATACATTTAGCAGGGCTTGTTTCAGGCAGTGATATATCATTAGTTATATTATCTATTGTTCCATGTAATTTGGTACCATTGTGTAATTGTTGTGTTGCTCCATCTCCATCCACAGCTCAGGTCTAATCAGCAGGAATAAGTGAAAAACACTCGTGTGGGTGTTAAAGTTTTAATTAGAACAATGAGGTTTATTGTCAATTCTATTATCGAATATTAATTGTAACTCACAGTGAATTGTTTTTGCATAGAATATACAAGAAATGAACTTCATACACATCAATATTATAGTATACTAATTGGAAAATATACAATTAATTAATTGGCACAGGCAAGTTAAGAATCCAGTTGCCAGTTAAAGGAAAATAAAAGCAGAAACTATTAGTTTAACATGTTCATTAGGCAGTGAGCATCTTTATTTCTTGAAGTAGTAGTATACTTGATTTTGTCATTTTCCCAACATGAATACATTCTTTTATCAAACTCTTCTTGTTTCGAGTGTACTTTGAAGTTAGAGCACCGTTCTGGTTTAGCATCAATTCATCTTCATCTAAAATCGTTGGGAGACAAGATAACAAGTGTCTGCATAAACATTACAAATATATATTATGAGATTGATAAAGTGGTATTTAATTATTGTAAAATATGTTTTGTCATGAGGTAAATGTTTTCAGATCTTTTTTGTTGCTTTGGCAAAATTAATTAAGAAAACAGGGGATGACAATAAAACCAAAATATTTAACAGTTTGTGCCCGATGAATTAACATCAGTATCACACATTGAAGGAAAATTAATTCAAAACTAACCCAAACTTGTTTATTAACTATTCAAACACAAAAACAGAAACCCTTGAACAACAGAACATCATCAACATATAAGTGTTTTTTTTAATGTTTGACTGTAGAAATCCATCTGTTAATCTTTCTTTGATCATAATCAGTTGTGCAGTGGAATGAGTGAACAGCATTGAAGTCAGGAGAGTAGGCGGACTAATGCTTTTTATGGAATTATGGGTTGGATACACACTCTCTCTCTGTCGCTAACTCTCTCTCTCCACACACACACACACACACACACACACACACGTTCATACTCATGGCCATTTTGCTTTCTGCTTCTTCCCCTTCTTCCCTTTCCCCGTCTCCTCCACAGCTCCACAACAGACGGCAGCTTATTGAACAGACCTATGGGGCGAGGAACACATTCCATCATTTTAAAATGAAACAAGTCTCATTTTTCTCTTTCCTCTCTTTTGTCACCTTTTTCTCTCTCTTTCTTTTTCACTCTCCATCCAGCTCCAGCTCTTGAGTCTCTCCCCCTCTCACACACATTTATATCATATCCTCTCTTCTTCCTCTCTCTCCCTCCCTCCTCCCCGTCCCGTCTCCTTCGTCTGTGGACCAGGTAATTCCCTCTGCATCCTCCTCTGGGCAAACGAGATGACCCACTGCTTCCTAATTACCTCTGCACTCTTCTATTCTTCCACCATTATTCTATTAGTATCTACCACATAATAATCATCAGGGTGGAAATTGGATGTAATAGCTTAGAGCAGAACGTGGTATGAACGAGGATGCAGGAGACAATTAAATGGCTTTCGTTTCCTCGAGTAATTCAGTCAAGTTCATGTTAAATAGATGGGCACAAATGGAGGAATTTCTAATGATATTCACAACAAGTGCAGGTTATTTTCTGTACTGTACTCCTAAATCATCCCCTGCTTTGCATGTGTATACAGGGATTAATGTCGAGGAGGAAAATCAAGGGAATAGAGTGAAATTTATTCTTTTCTTCTTGGGCATTTTTCTTTGGTATTAAACAAGATGGATTAAAAATGTTTTGGTGAACTCCACTGACATCCCCCAGTATTGCATTGCTACCTTCAATATTGTTAGCAGTAGTATATTTTGATTTCACACAGTGGAGCACTAGTCCAGCTGCACTCCCGAAAATAAATAGGCTTCCTCCAAACATCATAAAAAATCTGAAGTTGAAAAGCAATAATAGGAATCTAAAGGTAGGATGTTTTACTGTCCTTGGCAACTTACCACTGAGGTGTAATACGGAGATTTATTGTGAATTGTGTGGCAAAAAGTTTGAAGGAAAAAAAGATCAAATCCATTGGATACTTGTTCCTCCTTCAGGGGTTGACCTATATGGCAAAATCCTCATCCTGCTGAGTGCAAGTGTATTATAAAAGTATTGATAAAAGTTTACCATGTTACTGACCCCTGCAGCCTACAAGGGCATGTTTCAGACCACAGGATCTACTTCCTGCAAATATTCTGGAGCTCTTTGTGCAGTTGTCATCACATGACCATGACCGGTCATATACGGGGGCGGGATCATAACTTCCTGGTCAATACTGTGACCTTGTTTTGTTCTCTGATTCACAAATACCTAGACCTATATTCTGCAGATAATACTATAATGTTGTGAATATTACTCTGTATTTTCCTCTTAACGTTGCTTTTTGATTAAATTATCAGCATGCACATGTTTTCAAGTCAGAGTTGATACTATTATGTTTGCTATCTGTTTATCATTCTGACATCACTGCACAAATTGTGTGTCTTTTACAGGAGTGGAATTAATATTGGTTGGGTTTTCTTTGTGCTGCGCTTTTTAATAAATATTTAATATTCACATGCTCTCTGAACCTATTGTACAACTGTCCTCCCAAACATGGTCCTTGGTGTCTTTTTTCATTGTTTTCATTTCTAGTTTTATAATGAAAACCTTGTACTTCAGGAGAGAAAGCAAAGCAAATAGATTTGATTTGACAAAAGAATTATAAGAAAGTTTCTGATGACATCCCGCCCACACGGAGTCTCATGAATCTAATTCACCCTTTGAGGATATTACATCTAAAATGCTTTGCAGTCTGTCATGAATATTTAATAGTTGGGCTTGAACTCCATAACACTTCCTGTGGCTACATTTACATGCATGAAGCAATACGGTTATCTGTCGTATTCTGGTTAACAGCTTGCTTGGGTTCAAGTGGTGCACCTGAACCTTTGATAAACTCTCAGTCCCGTCATGAATAAAACAGCTCAGAAAAAATTGGTGTCCACTCGTGCCGACTGTCACACACGGGCAAAAGCATTACCGGTGCAGCTGCCTTAATTATCTGACTGACATTAATTCTAGCGCAGGTGAAAGAACTGATGTCCAAGTAACTAAGAACAAAAGCGGGAGCTGCTTTGTTTTTTTGGTGCTATCAAAATGTACACAGAGTCAGTGAGTTTGCACAGATGGCAGTTTCCAAAAGCGCAAGATTTACATTTAGCTTTGTGCCACAGAATCACAGATTCGCAGTCTGAGCTTTGACAGTTTAATCTGTGTTCCTGCATTAAACCAAATGAAAGCAGCACTGTGTGTGTGTGTGTGTAAATACTGTAAATGTTGGAAGTGTTGTTACAGTGCTTCACTTTTAATTTTTCTTGCATTATCCTTCAAACTGTAGCAGTAGTATTTACAACATGCTTTGGAAGATATATCTGGTGTGGCATCTGAATGTCTGCAGCCGTGATAATGAACACAGATTTTTAATAAAAATGCTGTAGGTCCTTCTGTATGTATGAGGCTCCATACCACACCACCTAGTGCTTGAGTACACTCAAGTTATTCTCGACACATGTGGCTCAGGGTCTCCTGAGGAGCACGTCATAATTTTCATTAGCATTACAAAGACACACATGCACAGAGGTCTCCTCCTGCCGAGTGCCTCGTAATTCACAGCACCGTCTGCAGATTACGGCACAGTTATTAGTCAGGCTGTGGCACGATATGATGCAATAAAAGTTTAAAAATTAAAAGGAAGCAGCTGTAGCATAAAAAACAGAATGTAGGACAAGGTTGTAACACAGCAAATAGGGAGAATGTCACAGTGTGAATTTCAACCTGGTTTCAGATTTTGCATTGTCTCAAGGACATGTCACACACTATCATTTCAAAGCACCAAGAAAGTGAGGGATCACACACATCTTTGTTGCCACACTGGAGTTGGTGAGCTGTCTGTGGGGATTATATGAACCTCCATACTTGTGACACCCAAGGATGATAAATGGAAGACATGCAGGTTGAATCTAAACATGGTGGCCCCATTTATACCAATTAGAGCTGCCCACTCGGCACAAAAGAAGTTTTCTAATATTTACACACACTCCCTAAAATTCTTACAAGTACCTGTTCATGCACATTCACTTTCTCCACACAGCAGAAGCCCACAAGCATGAAAATACTTCTGTTGTTGTTGTTGTTGTTGTTGTTGGCTTTTAAATAAATACTGACCTAACAAAACAATTCGTAAACAGTATTTTATTTTCAAGAATTAAGCCAAAGACAATTGAACAACATACATGAAGATTTTGTGAGGAGGGTTTCACAGAAGGCACAACAACAGACAGGTTGATGAACAAAAGCAAGCGTTTTCACAAAGCTGACAAAAGATACAATAAAAGAGACAGGCAGACAAATTACAGAGAGCAGGCTCAAGCAAAGTCTAGAATACAAAAACCAAAGTCTAAAACGCAGACGACGTCTAAAGGGAAAAATAAACAAACAAGGCTTGAACATGACGGCGAAAAACACTGGAGGTGCACAGACGCACACACAGAGTCTGGCAAACTGGGGGAAAATTGTAAATGACTGATTAGTGCAGTGGATGCAGGAGAGTAGAGCTGCAGAGAAGATCAGGTGAGAGTGGCTGGTTTGAAGTAACAAGGATGAACAGAACCACAACAGCTCTGTTCATGAAAAATAACACTCGAGGATATTTATTAGATTTTCCAGATCTCTGTTATGCTGTGATCACACCAACATGTTTGTGTGTTTACTCGCACAAACATGTTCACACCAAATGTTCACCCTCAGTAACCAATAGGAGGACTCCTTCCAGGAACCGTGACGACCGCTGCTTCAGACACTGGCTTTGCGTTTTGCTTTAAGAGTTCGAGTTTCAGGATCCAAAGGCACAGCACAGGTGAAACAAACAGGGAAATAAAAACCTTTAGCTGCAGATAAAGTTGGACAAAAAGCCTCACATG
The DNA here is from genome assembly GCA_900323345.1 of Pseudochromis fuscus. Lineage (NCBI taxonomy): Eukaryota > Metazoa > Chordata > Actinopteri > Pseudochromidae > Pseudochromis > Pseudochromis fuscus. Next base: position 9,043 of record OOFC01050831.1, on the reverse strand, counting down.
GTGTTCAGGAAGATCCCGAAACAAGCAACAAAACATAAATCCAGCAACACGGGCACAGAGACAGTGGAGAACGGCAGGTTAAACAACATGGGGAACCAGGAAGACACGCAGACAAACTGACAGAGGACAAAGGGAAGACAGGCTGGTTAAATACACATTAGGAACTAATGGGAGATGAAGAGACAGGTGTGACTAAATGAGGCGGGGCAGATAATTAAAAAGAGAGGGAAAGCCAAAAAAATAAAAAGACCAGAAGTAAAACAAAGAAGAGAAGGGACATTACAAAATAACAAAGGGAGACGAGGACAGACAGACACAGGAGACACAAGGGGGAAAAGGAAAATCAAGAAACACATGGTATTTCTTTGCATTTTAACTCTTTGCTTTACACTTTAATATCCGACACACTTTAAATATGATTACATGGTAGATCCAGCAGCTCCAGATTGATATATGATGGTCTGTTGGAAGCATCAGAAAAACCTTCATGGCCCAATATTCTGCTTTGTTTATCATAACCACTGGAAATTGATATTGACTCCCCCTTAATCCTTTGTCACACCTTTCTTCAACAGTAACCACACTGCAGGAGTTCAAGTAAAATATATTCGATGGAGACCTCCAAGCTGCAATTTGTGCAGCCCATGCTGTCTATGCACCGGCTGACCCTCACTCTGTGCAGGAGGAGTTTGTTTGGCAGTGGCACTTCTGCTGCTGCCTGGAGGAAAAACGACCATTAGATAAGCAACTGGGACCAGTGATAACAAGGCCAAACAAATGAAAAAATAGTACATGGCAGTTTGTAATAATAACAGCAAACAGTAATAAACTTTTTCCAGCATTAAGTTTAAAGCCTCTTCTCTAATATCTACGGAGCCCCCTAGGGGACATTCGAGGAAAAACAAAAAAAAAAAAAGGGAGAGAGATTTTTAAAAAAAATTAAAAATCCTGAGATATTTTCTCGGGATTTTTCCGATTTTTCCGACTTAGTTTCTCGGGATCCCGTGATACTTTCCCGGAATTCCATGTTAATAAGTCGGGATCCCGTGAAAGTGTTTTGTTAGCAATGCTGCTATGCTAATAATTTGTTTACTTCTGGTACTTCCAACTTCCAACTGCAATCCTCCGGACAGCTACACGGGTACCGTTGGATGTACGCTAAATGCAGAGAAAATGGATTACGTGTCATCCTCTTTCCTTAACACGTTATGTCCTCATATGATAATCCACTCTCAAAATAAAACTCTATAAAACTTTCCCATCTTTTCCACTGTGCGACCTCCATTTTGAACTGACACGGAAGTACCGGAAGTAAACAAATTATTAGCATAGCAGCATTGCTAACAAAACACTTTCACGGGATCCCGACTTTAACAAACTCGGGATCTCGACTTATTAACACGGAATTCCAAGAAAGTATCACGGATTTGTTTTTTTTTTTCTCTCCCTTTTTTTTTTCCTTGAATGTCCACTAGGGGGCTCCGTAAATATCGGAAGTTCACAGCTACATCTGAGTTTATATTTTACATTTTGTTTCAAGAAAATACAGAAACAAATGGAAAACCGTATTGTAGCCTTGGCTCTCTGTGATCATTTGTAGTCTCCATCACCTGTTATCACTTATAAGTAAGAATATAAAAATTTAAAGGGGTTTTTTGACACTCCTTAGAGGAGGGGAGTTGCGTCAAGGGCACCTGGACTCACGACCTCATTATTTCTAAAATCCTGGCTTTGGCCCTGAAACAAAAATGTTTCAAACCTTTTTATCAGCTGAGGTGAAGATGAGACAACAGACCTTCCCACATACTTTGCATAATTGTTAAAAAAAATGTTGTACGCAGAACGCATGACAGTCATATATTCTTAGAGTGTGAATCAGTAGGCCTAAGAAAAGATGGTGCCATGTGAGGAGCATTCGTGACTGCAGTGACTCCTACACCTGAAAGAGTCGACGAGAAGGAGAAGAGGGAAAAAGGAGTTGAAAGAGGTGTTAATAAGAAGCAGGAGAGAGTGAGAGACGGACAAACAGAGAGGGAGTGTGCACAGGAGAGAAAAAGAAAGAGGACGACACGGAGCAGCACAAAGTGGGGAAGTGGGAACGAGCCTGTGGGAGAGGAAACACTGGCAGAATTTCAAGTCGTGCGTATGGCATTGCTCTCACACCTTGACCTCTACTGTACTGTTCTGCCTTGCGAATCTCTCAAGGCCTGCCAGACACTGCTCAGGGCTGTTGTAATTCACTTTGGAGCTGGGAGATAAAAAGCGAAGACAAATCCGATGGAAAATTCCACTCATAGCTCTTTTATTTTATTTGTAGTCACAGTGGAGCAGATGAAAACACTGTTGCGTCCAGTGTTGATGGAAAATGGGCCGAAGTTTTCATGCTGTGGTGTTTTTTACTGCAGCGTTGAAAAGTAGGTGGGATATGCTCATAAATGGACATTTTCCTCCCACTTCAGCTCATTGAGAGGAACATTACGCACATCTACCAGCATAGCGAGGATACTCAGTGGACTATTTGATTTTTTTTCTCTCTCTCTCTTTGCGTTTGAGGGGAACTAGTACATATTCATTGAACTGCTGTCTGAAACAGCCCTTCTCTACCTGAGCTGGCAGAAGCAGATGCCTCATTGTACACAGAAATAAATCAGTGAAATAAATCTCCTCTGTAAATAGCTCCCAGACTCTGAGAGACAGATTATTGCTCAGATCAAAAGAGTACCGTCTTCCAAGTGAAACAACAGCACCTCAAATATGCTTGTTAGTCTCAGGCAGTTAAGCCGAACATACCTTTTGCTCAGTATAGTTTAGTACAATAGATAAAGGGTTTGCATAGGTGCAGCAAAAAAACAAAGAACTCGACGGCATTTTGATAAAGAAAAATGACAAACAAGCAAGCTGCACTTGATGTAAATTTAAGCAATTTCCACCATTATTTGGCAGGTACAGCAAGTCTCTGACGGCCTGACAGACACGTTACTACAACTGTGTAATAAATTAGAGCCAATTTTTTAAAGAAAAATACAATTAGAGGGTTGGAAACATCTAACACCTGCTGTGGTTTACTTACGGATCACTTTGATTTGACTAGGCAAAAACAAATCAAGTATTTTCTGAAATAACTGCTGCAATAATTTTGAGAGAGATCATTATGTGAGAGAAACTGCTTGAGGCAATCCTTTATTACAATTCCCTGCCAGTGTTCGCATAGCAAGCTAGCTAGTAAAACAAATCACATCATGCCTGTAATTTTTGTCACCTGCATGGCAGTGGCTGTGGCACTTTGATGTTTCAGCTGTGAGGCAGCACAGGTACAAAAAAAACCCCACACTAACAAGCTAATAAGCAGAACCAGTCCACCATTACTGAGTCACATTCTGCTAACAATATTCTGATGAGTCCCTTTTTTCCTGTTGCACCTATTTTTGCACCAAGACAAATATGCTGAAGTTTTGAATTAATGAAGCTCTGCAGCCCAAGAGAAAGGGTAAACAATAGTGTTGATAATATAGGCTACAGTTTACATGCAAAAACAAATCATTTGCAATTTTTTACAAATCCATTATGGAGCTCATCTGACAATCTAATTAGAATAATGCAACCAAATGTCTTTTCATTGCTATAATGGCTCTCATTTACATTGTAGCGAGATTCTGGATTCTGCCTCTATCTTCCTCCACAGCCCAACTGAGGAAGCCAAGCATCGGATGTTGGCAGTTAACCACCCTTCTCTCTCAGCAGTACGTCTGCTTCAGGGTATAGAAAACTGAGAGCTAACAACACTGTGATGTTGCACTAAGTTGCAGATTTACAGAAGCAAAGACAACACCATTAAGAAAGGGATGCATGTCATTTAATCAAGTTTAACGTATGCTAATGTGGAGGAAAAAATTGGGGGAAAAGGAAGTTGCAACAAGGTGAGTGAATTATGTTGCACCCCTCCAAATGACAGAGTCAGGAGGGGGCATAATGACCTCCGACTGAGCACTTGTTTGGAATAATTAAAGTGAGGTGGACAGAGAAGCATGAAAACCTGGGTGATATCTCATGAATCATTTGTATGAGTGACTGCAGAGCAGGTATCTGCTCACAAACACTTCACTGTTATATATGAGTGTGTATAAGATGTTAACTAAATATGATGCCACACTGTAAAATGTGCAAGTTGAGCTTACTGACTATGCATGTCCATTCAGTTTTAAATACAGTTTTACAATGTTGGGTGTTTGTACTACACATGCTTAAAGGTTCAAATCATGAGGTAAATTGATGTCCAGTAATCTCTGGGAGAAACGTGCTCAGACTGCAGCCAGGGTGAAGTTGTGATGTACAGATGTCAACTGTTTACGTAGCTCTTCAGAAACACGACCGTCAGAGACATCCTGCTGTGATCTGACTTGTAGATTTTGGATCCGAATTAGACTCAAACATGTTTGGACTGGTTTGAATTTGCAGTTACATTACTTTGTTTGTCTTCAGTCACCTGTTGGAGAGTCAGCTCCTGTCACTCTCCCTGATGTTAGCCAATCAGAAGATAGTAGGGTCTTATGAAGGGAGAGGGGGTGTCAAAACAGGCCGTTTCACCATGAAATGAGGGACTGTACAAATGGCCATTATGAGCTAAATATGACCTTTTTTGAACTACTCCACAGGAGATCAAGACTATAAATATAAAACTGCAAAATGAGCATAAACAGTCTGATGGTCTGAGGCGTGGTCAACTGTGGTAATAATAGTAATAATATGATAATGGTTTGCATCAGGAATGCCAGACTCAAAGCACTGACAGAGACCATTATTCCTTTGTACCCAGTCATACTGGTGGTAAGCTAAGTTAGCCACAGCTGCCCTGGGGCTGCCAATTTGCACCTACAGCCCCTCCGACCACTACCAAACCATTCATTCAACATTCATACAGGGCAAATTGGGTAAAGTGTCTTGCCCAAGGACACACCAACAATGACTTAGAGGATCAGGAATGAAACCACCGACCCTTTGGGTGTTAGATTGAGCCCCCCTGAGGTGGCCTGATCACACCTGTGTCATCCATTCATGAAATCTTGGTCATGTAAAGACAACAAACATAACGATTAGCATGCTAGCCAGCCAACAACATGCTAGCAGCGGTCAACCACAACAGCTCCCCAGGGTTCTTCTGATTTTCTCATGCAGTTCACTCTCTTCTCTATTTTCTTCTCCAGATTGTACGTGATTATATTTAAAAGAAAGTTTAATTGAAAAAGGGAAAAAATCTTTCCAAGCTAACAAGCTTGCTAATTACTAACTGTCGCTTTTTCACAGTTCCACATAAACACAGCTCAGTCGGATCACTGCCTGTAACTCCTGCCTGTTTATCATGGCCTTTATGCATCCGATCCACCGAGACAAGCCCTGCTGGCAGGGTGTCAAACCCTGACCTGAGCAAACATGAGACTACTGGTGCATATCTCCATCTGTGAGACAGCAGCATTCATGACAGCCCGACTCCATCTTCCAATAAGGAGCAATCAGCCCCCATCTCAATCCCCTCTGACTGTCTGTGGAGTCTCATCATTGTGTCAATGGACTGTGCTGCTCCCACATGATTACAGGTGTGACCTTAGCCATCTCTCCACATCTCCAGCGGGGACTTATCGACTTTGCTCATCCAAACCATAATTGCATGATTCAGCAATGTCCTCAAGTGCAAATGCAGTGAGCTGTGTGGCACTGAATATTTTTTGTGGTCTCCTCAGCATGAGCGCGATGGTCCCACAGCAGGGGTAGTATCATCACTGAACTGAAGCATTTGATTAAACACAGAATATGTTCAATTTACTATAGACTTCTCTCACTTAAGGCATTTGAAATATTGACTTTTAAACAACCTCAGGGCATCTGGGCATCAAATTACTCTGGCTGAGTGGTAGAGATGAGAGACATTGTGAAATATATTATATCTGACACGTGTACAATAGCAGAACTTGAGAGGATATGATGAAATCCTCTGAAATCTATTGTATAATTAGAGGCCAGCATTTCCAACCAAATGTATGAAAATGCTATCAGGTCAGTACCCTCTGCATGTTTAAGTTTACAACTTGTCAGAGATGTTGTGGACGTTGTTGGGTTTTTTCCTTAGTATATCGATAAGATCGCAAGTCCTTAAACTCCCCATTTAAAGTGCCCTGAGTCAATTTTATTGGGATTTGGCACCATAACACTAAAACTGGAGTGAATTAAATTGAATCGAACTGGACTGAATTTGGATATATTTTCCTCACTCAGTCCAAGAAACTCTTAACCGCTGCGTGCTGCACTCACAATGGGCACAAGCTAAAATTTGGGAGAATTCACAAACGCCTCAAACACCCAAACAAGACGAGAGCTGACATAAACAAAGCCTGAGGAATGTTAAGTTAATGCTTGGTCATTGCGGGCCAACCTAACACCTCTACACTCAAAACAAAGCGTATCAAACTTGACATCGCTTAAGGCGGCGCATTCTCAGGAAGATTTTATACTTCAAAATTCACATATTTATGAGCATAAAATACCATTGGATGGATGCAGTCACACATAGAGTACGTGAATTACACTAGAATCACATCTCCTGCCAATGTGTGTGCCCTTTTCACTGGTGTCAAGTTTGTGAGTACGAGGGCATGTGCACTGCAACCTTTTGCATGTAAATTACTGCCGAGCTGTACTAAGTTGCAAGAAGTTTTATGAATAGTAACAAAAGGTCTGCCAAATGGCACGAGGTCTTTATTATTCACTAAGCTCCTGCGTGTTTTGTTACACCACAACAATGCTCTCGTGACAGTAAGCTGTTACAACCGACCGAGAAGTCTTTCCTGCAACGGTCGATATTTCTGTGCAACCAAAGAAAAACAAATTTGTTTAAAGACATTGTTAACCTACAGCCATGCAGTTACAGCTGACAGCTCTTTAAAAGCAAAATATGCTAATATATTCCTGTGGTATAGGGTGAGTTAAAGGTAGGGAACATGCCCAGTGCTGCTGGTGTCTTGTGGTGATCAAAGCATTACACAGACAGGGAGCATCACTCCCCTGTGGGCCAAGTAAATTCACCATTACTGCTGTTGCATATGCAATCGGTCCAAGCCAGTCCCACTAAGAGGCTTTTATCAAGCATTTTATGGGACAAATGTCTGTTCACCCAGGGCCTAGGCTGATTGAAAATTGTCTTTTCTTGTGGAGTCTTCATTTTTAAAATCAAATGGAGAAAAGAAAGATTTGTCTCGTGGTGAATTTTGCTTGGATTCAGTAAAGTTTGGTGCATTATAGAAGAGCATCAAACTGATAAAGTAATGAAAAGGGTTTCTCATTTCTTCCACATTGCTCCATATTAGTGAAGTAATTAGCTGGAGTTGCGAAGAGATTTTAGTCCTTAACTCCAGATTTAATCAAGCTCATCTCGAGCTATTGTGACACCAAACTCAGAAGGACGCAAAAGTGTTTTTTGTATGGTCTAAGAAAAGACTTGGTTAGCCTTTGCTGCAACTGACAACCAAGCAAATAACTGAGAATGAGCATTGCAGCAACAACATTTGACAGGGTGAAGAAAAACAATTAAACGGTGAACAAAGGAAAAACCTAAAACCATGCAGCCGAGACAACTGTGAAAAAAACAAACTTCAAGCACAGAACTGAGCTTGTGGAGCACAGTTCACTGAGACAAATATGGTTGCTGGACTGATTTTGGAGATTTCAGCATAAGCGAATATTCACCCTCATCAAGCAGTAGGAGAACTTCTCATGGAAACCACAACCGCCACTTCCACCATTAACAATGAACGAAATCGCAAATATTGCTACCTGTTGATGAAGTAGCAGATAAGGTGAAAAGCCCTCTCCTTCTTAATATTATAAAGCTCTGAACGACGGCAGACATGACGATAAGCTCATCCTCCATATCTACTTCTCAAATCTCAACGCTAATTGTTTTTTTCACAATACCACGTGATGCTTGCCCAAATTCCCACCTTCACATTTGGTGTGAACGCAGCTTTAGGGCCGTTATTCCTTGTAGGAGCAGCTGCATGTTATCAACAGGTGAAGCTGCAATTTGGGTGAATCTGATGACTTTCACAGATTTTTGTCAAGGTGGGCAGACCAGAGTTGAAGGGAGAAAAGCGTAAAATTTCGTTCAATGTGGCTATAAGAGCAGACAGAGCAGAGCTTGGCAGAATGGTTGATGTTTGAAAAAAATAAAAAAGAGGCAAAAGTAGTTTCTGTGCAAATGACTATGAGCCAGTGATGTGTAGTCAATAGCACAAAAATTGCCTCTTGATAAGTGGGAGTTATCAGTCATCATCTCTGAGTGGTAACAGAGCAGCAGAGGACATCTTCTTTTTTTTATTTCAGTGTGTGTGGATTTTCACACAGGACATCACTCACACACAGCATGACAAAAATGACACGAAGAAGTGAAAGGACTGATGTAGTGCGCAGTGTCAGTTGGTAGTACAACATGCCGGTTGTCATATAATGGCAAAGATAAGGTAGTATAAGATAAGATCACACTTTTTTTAATCCCTGAATGGAAATTAGGGCTTTACAGCAGCAACATTCAGGCACACATATCCACACAGGTACACATATACTCACAGGTGTATGAAATTAATAAGATAAAATGAGAAAAAAATGACATATAAGATATTGAATTTGAATAAAATACAGGAATATAAAAACAGCAGTGGCGTAAATATGGATGGTGCAACCAGACGCCGTCAGGGGCCCATGAAGGAAGAAAAAAAAATTATTGTGAACGGACTAGCTTGCGGGTCGGTGAGGTGACGCTGAGTGGCTGGTATGGGAGGAGGAAAAGATTATTTGTCCAATCACGTTGATACCTGTCAGTCATGATGAGTCGCGATGGTGTGAGGTGAGTTGTTTTTCATTTCAGCAAGAAAAAAAAAGCAGTGAATGAAAATTGACGAGAAAACGTAACATCACGTTTACCGTTAGCCTAGCTTCTCTTGAGTGGCTGTGCGTGTGTGTCCATGTCTGTGTGTTTGTTTGCGTGCCTGCGTGTAGC